>JABSSZ010000318.1:0-56260 GCA_013755755.1 Fusarium sp. NRRL 25184
ATTAATAATACTATAACTAGAGATACTTTATTACTATAGACTATTGCAGTTGAGACTTGGCTACAAACTCTTCAATCCAATCAGCTCATGTTTGACGATAGGAATATAATAAAATTGATCTGTAGATCGGTCCACTAAATGCTATTGGGATCTGTTACGAGATGAAGCGACAGCATGCAGATTGGAAGATCGAGTACAATGATGGGCCTTTTCAGTCGGTGCTCTGAAAGCGACTCCTCTGTTACTACAGGTCATTTTACTACATTCACAAAGGCTCAATCTCTCTTTAGAGCGGGGAGCATAATGTCCAATTTTTGTCATTGTATCAAATTTCGCGCCTGCAGCAGCTCAATTGTCTCCCGAGTTTCAAGACATAGCATATAATACTTCAATTGGAAAGCATACAACTCAACATGAAGTCATCAGCAATCCTACAACAGTCTTTCCTCCACCTTCAGATTGTTACATTCGCGTCTCGGGCGTGTCGCAAATGCCCCGATAGGCCGCATATCCGGCTCTGGCCACCCACTCCCGGGTAGGGAGAACTTGAACCTCCGACACAGGATGGGCACCAAGGTGGTCAACTCAGCCATTGCCAAGCCTTGACCTATGCATGTTCTTGGACCAACGCTAAAGGGTGCAAAGGCTGCTTTCATTTTATCCAAGTCCCCAGAAATCCATCGTAAAGGATCCCACCGTTCAGGGTTTGGAAAATATTCGGGGTTCCTACTGTTTGTTGAATTCAGAGTCAGCAAACAATGGTTTTACGCGAGGAAGGGGGAGAAGAAATCTTTTAATGCTTAACGTACTGCATTATGTATGTTGTCATGCTCACGATAGTCTGCATGGTCAAGGCACAGTCAGTCACAAACAGAGCAAAACTAAATAGCAGGATTCGTCAAATATATCAGAGAACTTACGCCTTTAGGAACAACCTGTCCGTCAATCACCATGTCTTCGATAGCAATCCTAGGGAATGGGCCAAGAATAGCGGTGTGAACGCGCAAGGTTTCATTGATGACGCCCTTGAGGAAAGGCAAGTTGGCAACAGTGTTAAATTCGATGGGAGACGTGGGACTCGGGACGACCTCGTGGATTTCATTATACAGTTGTTCTTGGACCTCCGGGTTACAAGCAAGTTCCCAGAGGAGCCAGTTCATGGTGACTCCCACGGTCTCGGAGCCAGCGAACCTAATTTTGTCAGATTCATGGGATAACTTGCTTCCAAAGTACTTACATAAGACCTATTAACTCCTCAGAGGCTTCTGATTCATTCAGAGGCCGATTGTGCTCGTCTGAAGGCGTGTTTAACAATTGGGATAAGAACACAGATCTTTCTGCTTTCTCCAGCTCTCTCATGCGGGTAATGTAGTACTTTCTGTTAGTTAATAAGAAGTACAGTAGGTAATATAATTCATTACCTACCTTTTTGCACTTGTGTACAGCTCTGAAATTTTTGCCCAGGGTTCCAGGAAGGTAGTGAAGGTACTTTCTAGCAAATGGGAGGGCAACGGCAACAATAAGAGACGCCGTTGTCTCATCTACCCATTGCATTAATACATGATCTTTACCTGATTTCATCATTCCCAACGGCTCTTCAAAACTAAGGAGGTAAACAGATTCAAATGTAAACATGTTACTTGGTAGGTTTTAGCAAATAACAACAAATATTCCAGTTACAGAGGAGACATACAGCAAATGGTACACATCAACAACGTTACCAGACGCGTCCTTGGCCCTTTCAGATAAAAGGCTATCCAACTGGAGCGATAGTTTCATAACACCTTCTACAAAACGGGTCAGGTGTGAAGGTGAGAAGCATTTAGAAACCAGCTTTTTCCGAGCCAAATGCATTCTTTTATCACTAGATTCTATTTTAGCAAACAGGATAGGGTGATGAATATTGTAGACGATACTGACGTCATGCTAAATGTGTGCTGTTCCTCAATTGGGATTGCTTGGCTATAGAAGCCTGCCTTTAATGGGGCCCCCTTTCCTTGTGTATAAATCTTTCGGAGGGCCGAAGGAGATGAAAAGTGTAATTCATTTGGTCCTATTCGAATTACTGGGCCTTAACATCAGTTAGCAATCTTGAATTAATGTCTCTGCTTCTTTTCGGGACTGTTCTACCGTAGCGATCATGGGCAGCTTTAATTACAAACGGTTCTGTCTTGGCAAGAGTTGCGTAAAGGTGCCATATGGAGCTGAATCCAGATGATATTTCAGCTTTTGCTGCATTTATAACAGTAAGAAGAGTTCAGAAAGAGAATACCTTATTTTTGCCATAAAGGGCCCAGGAACTTGTCGTAGTGGATGTAAAAACAAATTATAGAAGATTACAGTAAGAAAGTATACTGCATATATAGTGATAATGAGAATTAAAGTTGATGGGGCTTTTATAGAAGCATTTAAATAATACTGACTGCAAATTTCATAGAGAGCATTATAAAAAGACATAGCGGGCAGTACAGTGACACTCTCGGTCTGGTTGGGGAGGATGGGTGTTAGGAGGGTTAAAAGCCTTAGTGAAAATTAGGAATATTAACAGCAGAACTGTATTTAATATTTTTTAATATAACTTCGGCCTTTTTGTATTATAAAATAAGGTAATTTAGTCCACCTGACACCCAATGTCCTAACTATACCTACTTAGCAGTAGTCTTTTAGTAACCTTTAAAATAATAATGCCGATTAGCCCACTTAGTATTTGTCCGTATATACATTCCTTTACTTAATAATATTTTAAAAGGCTAATTTTACATATAATCTGGAATAATTTACTGACAGCTAAAGCATACTACTTTAAAATTATTCCATTAGGTTAATAGTCCGCGGACTATCCTGAAAAATGCGGAGTAACATCAACTAGACTCTAATAGTTTTATCACTACTGCTTTAGGCTGCAAGAATCAATCATCTTAGGCGGCTAACTCGCACTAGCTAGAAGTGTTTGTTTATTGATTCCCAGCCTACCCCAGGATCTGGGGAAGCATCGGCCACTCGAGAGATTGCGGGGTATATAGATGAGGCTATAGAAGCATGCCCAGATTATTGAAATCCAGTATTTGCCTTTCAAAGAGAAACAAACAGTCCGATTTAGGAACCATGTCTGCAATGTCTACCAAAGGAGACGTGGAGACAATTGAAAATTCGCCTCCGATCCCCGGCGAGGAAGATCGAGACCCTGAACTGAAATTAAACAGTCACGGAGTTGTCCTCATTCCTCAGCCCTCGGGTGATCCGAGGGATCCTTTGGTGAGCATCAACCTAACAACATCCTGATTCTCATGGCTGCGTCGCTAACTACTGCCAGAACTGGTCCACCATGAAGAAAACCACAACTATCGCTATTATCACACTCGCGGCCTTTGCCGGAGTCCTTCAGTCTCTAGCTAACGCCTCTGGCTACGCACAGCAAGCTGCTCTGTATCACAAGACATCTGTGCAGCAATCATATAGTGTACGTCCACTATGAATCGTGCTCACTGTCAAACTATGCAGCTAAAAGTCTAATCTCTAGCTGTCTGTCGCTACGGCCGGTCTTGCTGTTGGTCCATTCTTATGGAATCCGCTGGCTTCTAGGTTCGGCAACTGTGCTATTATCTTCTGGTCCCTGATCATGGCTCTGTGCATAAACATATGGTCTGCCTGCATGACTAAGGCGGATCAGTATCTTCCGTTTCTCTTGTCCCGTTTATTCGCTGGCATAGCTGGCATGGCTCCATCTACTGTCGGCACCAATGTTATATTCAAGGTCTTCTTCTTTCATCAGAGAGGCAAGTGTATAGGTATCTTCTCCACCTGCTTGCTATTTGGCACCATGGCAGGCTCCACGCTGTCAGGTTTCATCGTGCAGAGTGCGCACTGGACCTGGCAGTTCTGGTATAATGTTATCTTTGAGGGGGTTTGTATCATTCTCTGTTTCCTTTTCCTTGACGAGCCGATCTGGAATAGACCAGGAGGCATCGAATATCCTACACCCCCAGAGGGTTGGCTGGCCAGGAAGATGGCCACGTACGCCTTTACTAAGCGTTTGATACCGAAGGTTTCAGTCGAGAAATCAGGAGGTCAAGGTTTCCTCCTCCCGCTACGCATTGCTTTGAGCCCTATTACCCTCATGATCGGAATCGCTCATATGATTGGGTTTGGGTTCAGTATCGGCATGACAACTTTCATTCCTGTGTACCTTCAGGCGCCTTCTATGGCGGGTGGATATGGCTTTTCGCCTGCCCGCAATGCAGCATGTAAGTTGACGATAATGAGGACCCTATTTCCCCTTACCTTAGCTGCCAAGCTCACCACGACATGCTAGTTACTTTTGTTTATTGGTTTACCGTGGTAATAGCCCAACTCTATGTTGTTCTTACCAACGACAAGATCCCTCTTTGGCTGTGCGCTCGCAATGGGGGCATTTGGAAGCCTGAATATCGACTCTATCCGCTACTGGTACCCGGGTTAGTAATCTTGCCTCTGGGTCTCGGCCTATTTGGTGCAACCCTTGCGTATCACTGGCACTACCTCATGCTCGCTTTTGCTACATTTCTGGTTGTCTTCAGCAACCTAGCTATGGCTCCTTCATGCACGAATTATCTGATTGAAGCCTTTACACCCGAACTAGCGAATGAGGTCAATGGCGTGTTGAACAGTTACAGGCTCATCCTCGGTGTTGCAATTGGCTTTTTCCTGTTTCCTTGGGCAGATAAAGTGGGAATTAAGTGGATTTATGGGACA
Organism: Fusarium sp. NRRL 25184; assembly: GCA_013755755.1. Taxonomy (NCBI): domain Eukaryota; kingdom Fungi; phylum Ascomycota; class Sordariomycetes; order Hypocreales; family Nectriaceae; genus Fusarium; species Fusarium sp. NRRL 25184. The sequence goes on from JABSSZ010000318.1 coordinate 4,732, forward strand.
CAGGCTTTTATTGCGCTCTTTGCATTTGGCCTGATGGCCACTGTTATAAAATATGGTGAGCAAATGAGGCGATATAACCTAGTAAAGTTGAACACTGAGGTTGGCATGAGGGCTTTTAGATCTTGAAATATAAAGTAGGAAGATATATATAGTTATTATAGTGAAGACAAGATGAAGGCATTGCACATGGCCGGGTATATTGCTAGTGATGGACTTTTATCGTCCTCCTTTCGATGCTAGGCTGAGTCGTTGCGTTCTGATGTCGGTCTTTTGGCATTGTGGAGAATATGCCTGTTGGTGAATGGGAACGAGGTTATTTAGTTTATTAGTGGTGTTCTCCGTATGTTCATCATTACCATCGAATAACCCTGCTCCGCCCAGCAACATCGTTGAGTTTCTCCCACCACGTCCGCAGCACGACACGAGCCTCTCTCTGTCCTGTAAACGCAAATGTGATGTTAAATATGCGAAACATTGGGTCAACCTCCTCCTCTTTTTCCTCTTCCTTCCCTTCGCCCCCTACAGTCCCAGCATCCAAGCCTTGCTCCATCTGGTATTCACACGCCGCCTCCCTCTCCCTGTCCATGATCGCCTCTGCGAGACTTGCAGAGATGAGACTGTCCCAGCCACCCTCCAGCCGCGGGCGCCTGAGCAGGGTCACAGCACGGCGGCGGGTTGACTGTCCGATACCACTGTGGGCGACGAGGAAGAGATGCTGTGTATAGGACACCCGGCGGGTCTTCACAGGGTCGAGGTTCATGATCTGCTCGGCGAGGTCGACTATAGACTTGTATAAGGCGGGGAGGGCATCTTGGCGCTTGACCAAGTCATGTTCCTCGGGGTCCTCAATCAGGACGAGGCGATTGGCGTTTTGGAAGAGGTGCAAAGGAAGTATGGTATGCGGTTCCAGTTTCATTGCGTCTACCTCGTGTTGGAAGATATTAATTGCTTTCCTTATTTCTTTGTAGCATCGCGTATGTGCTTGCTGTCGCGCGACCAGCATTGACAGTCCTGTTGGTCCAGACTTGCCCGTCTGAAGATCCCCAAGCTGCTTGGCATGTTCTTGCGAGAATAGGATCAGTCCGCTGAAGAGAGACTCAGCAGCGCAGTAGGCCTGATTAATACTCTCTGGCGTTGGTCGGTGCGAAGACCGTGGTGCTGTATAGTAGCGCCATGTGTTAAATGTCTTGTTTTGCATAAGCAGAATCGGGCTTTCCGTTATACCGCCATGGACAAGTGCTTCTAACTGTAGCTCAAGGGCGACCAGGATGGACTGTATCGGCGCAATCGATACCGGAACTGTTGAGATCCAGCTCTCCTCTTGGGGAACCTCCGGGACCTGTTCCTGATTCAAAGTCGTCCTACCTTTCGTAGCGAGACTCTGGAGTTCGCGGAGCAGATTGCATCCAGCCTGCAGATGTAACCGTGTCTGATCGTGAAGTCCTTTAATCGTGCATACATATGTAAATATAGTGCTGACAACAAGTGCTCTCCACCGATCTGTATGTCTTGGCGACGTTGACTCGGTGAGACAACGAATGGCCGAATTAAACTGCTTCAGGGCGAACACGCTCCGCGATCCTTGGCCATGCTCTGCAAAGTCCTCGTGGGCAGAACCGAGACTCACAACGGCATGCCAGATGGCCGCGTCGGACATGCATACGCGCGGCACCTCGGTAAGCCAGAAGTCAGCGTAGAAAGCCCCAGCAAGGGATGGCGCCGTGACTTCGAGGAAGAAACGGTAGCTGCGCACCTCTTGGGGGCTCTGGCGTGGCAGGATGAGCTTGAGATCGGTAGTAGCGTTGCAGGAGTCAAAGGATTGAGGGGAAGGTGGTGAAGAGGATGATGATGAATGGGATGAAGATGGAGGAGGAGGAGGAGTGTACCCGTCACATGTGCGGCCGGTGGAGGTACAGCGCACACAGACAGGCTTGGCTTCGTCGCACTTTACTCTGCGGACCCTAGCAGTTCAGTGCGTTAGTGTGCTAAACTATGAAGCAAGGGACATATGCCATACTATCGACATGGTGCGCATGTCAGGCATCTATCTGAACTGACCTGCAAGTCTGACAGCCCGTCTTAACCTTGGGGTGATATGCGCGTCGCAATCGACCTACGCCAGCTGTAGACGCTTTAGATGAGATGTCAACCATGGTGCGAGAGTCAACGAGCAAATGATCCTCTATGCAGTCCTTTTCTTCTCTTTAATTCATCGCGTGCCGACTCGAGCGATGTGTAGAAGAGAACAGCTATTTGCACCTAAGTATCCAAGATGACATCCCTAATTAGTGCGAAGGCTTTTTTTCCGCAATGGGTCGCAGGCTCTTAGCCAGTAGACTAAGGGACACTCAAATGGGGCAAGGATAACACCACACAGCGAGGTTCGGGTTATTGATTCCCCGGCCCCACGACTACCTTTGTGTAAGATGGATAAGATGAGATAATCAGCACTAACAGGGACAAAAAAACGGGCCCGTAAATTGCAATGACTCGAATTGAGCGACACAGCCAATCACAGCACAAATAGAGTGCCACCGCATGCTGATTGGTCTGTTTCTCAGTGCTGTAAGCATACCTAGCCATTTGTGTACCGTATTCCATTACGAAATTCATCACGGGTTGACGAGGCTGAGTGCCAGTCCCATGAGCGAGCCGGCCACTCAGAGGGCTTGCTACATATTCTAGAACAACTCTTGACCAGATTATATCTGCTATTGCCTTGGCGTAATGGAGTTCCTTTACGCCTACACGCGCGTCCATTGACTTTTACCCCAGCGCCTCGTTCTATAAAGTTGACCCTGTTGCCCTCTCTGTAAACTATTCTTTCTTCGTCTCTCATTCTCAAACTGGTCTTGTTTCAATTCTCATCATGAACTACCTTACTCTTGCCCTTTCTCTGGGCTTTGCTGTCTTACCGCAGCAGGCCAATGCTCAAGAGACTCCATGCCCTCTCCTAGGTGCCATCTTTCCGCCCGTCCAGCATCCGCTCAAGTCCAGTTCTTTCTCGGACAACATTGCCCAGCTCAACGCCACCTTCAACGACCTTGACCGTAATGGCACTCTCGAGGCGTTCAACACTACCTTCTACATCCAGGCCTTCTCCGCTTCCGACACCCTCTTCCAGCATGGATACGTGCCTCCCGCCATGAAAGGCTTCTTGACTTCAGGGAGTCTCAACGAGGATACCGTGTTCCGCGTGGGTAGTGTTTCGAAGCTTCTCACAGTCTATACCTTGCTCGCCGAGGTTGGAATGAAGCGCATGAACGATCCTGTGACGAAGTGGGTGCCTGAGCTCGCCCAAGCGGCCAGGAAGAACAAGGGCGATCCCACCCGCAAAGTACAGTGGGATGAGGTTACTATCGGGCAGCTCTCCGGGCATTTAGCAGGTATCAGCAGGAACTGTAAGTACCGCCCCGAGTAGAGGCAAAGTCACCATTTCTAATACTGGCATATAGTCGGGTTCTTTGATATGAGTTCTGTCCTCGAATCTACTAACCAGAGTCCCGAGTTATATGGCCTCCCTGTTCTGGATAAGAAAGAGAAACCACAGTGCAGTGTCTCAGATTCATCTCTGAGACCTTGCTCCCGCAAAGGTACCTATTCCTACTCGTTCTCATTTTGAGAGTATCTGCTGATGTTTTGCTCACAGAGTTTTTCCGGGGCATCACGACTCAAAGCTTCTTCCCCATTACATCCACAGCAAACACCCCCGTCTACTCCAACGTCGCGTACCAAATACTCGCCTATGCTCTCGAGGGCATGACTAGAAAGCCATTCAAGAAGTCTTTTCAATCATCCCTGCTCGATCCTCTGTCCTTGAAGCGTACAAGCTTAGAGGCCCCCAAGAGCAAGAAGAACGCCATGATCCCCGAGAATGAGGAACTCTCGTGGTGGAACGTTACCACAGCCGATGGCAGCCCGTAAGCTCGCTCACACTCATTTTGCACTTCACATGGTTAATCCTTCATAGCTACGGCGGCATGTTTTCCACAGCTGCAGACCTCACACGCATCGGTCAATCTATCCTCAACTCTTCTATACTCACCCCGTCCGAAACCCGATCCTGGATGAAGCCCATTACTCATACCGCGGATGTCCACATGTCGGTTGGCATGCCTTGGGAGATCCGGCGCACATACATCCCCATCGGCCGCAGCGGAACCCGGGTCGTCGATCTTTACACAAAGAACGGCGCCATTGGCCTTTACACGGCGATTATTGTCCTTTCACCAGACCACGAGATTGGCTTCGTGGCGCTGATCGCAGGAACTAACCGCGCCTACATGCTAAGCTACCTTCCTGACCTCCTCGCGCAAACACTACTACCGGCCGCCGAGAACACGGCCCGTGACACCGCCGTCAAGCGGTTTGCTGGTACCTTCGAGGGCCCCAAGAGTCGGCTGACGGTTACTATGAGCGATACGCTCGTGGTAAGGAACTGGACTCGCGCTGGCGTCGACGTGTTGGCCATGCAGGCCGCGCTTACATGGCCAGGGCTGGATTTGGTACCGGTTCTAAGGCTGTACCCAATGGGTTTGGAAGGAAACAAGAGAATGTCTTTTAGAGGTGTCTTTGAAGCTTACCTCGCAGATGATTCAACAGCAGAGGCTGAGGCGAACGCGACAGAGGCGAGCGTTGGTCCTTTTAGCGGTGGATGTCTGTCATGGGGAGGGGTTGACTCATTGACCTATGGCAATATTGGGGTCGATGATTTCGAATTTGAGGTTGATGAGCATGGAAAAGCAACTGGCCTTACACCGAGAGTGATGAGGGAAACTCTTAATAGGGTTGAATGAGCCTCGATGGATCTAGATAGATATATACCTTTCTTCACAGAATTATCATTCCTTATGTTTAAATATTCAATTTAATTATATTAGCTGGTTAAGCGATTTGCTTCAAGCCCTGTCTTGGGTTTTAGCATGGACCCACAACATACAGTCCGCTAACGAGATACTCTGTACTCCTGCACTATACCCCGCATATTAACCCAAGCATTCATCTTCGCATTAATTATAAAGCGTACTTCTTCCGATTACCGCTACTTGTGAGCGCTATCATCTCTTGCCATTTTTTAACGGCAGTCTCAATCCCTACATACTCCCGGAAATCCTCTCTATCCCGGGAAAACTCTCGGAGTGCTATTTTCCGCGCAGCATGGCGGGGACCCCGGCCATTGTCGACGATGGAGACGATGTGGTATACTCAGACAATCAAGCGTCCTGCAGTGGGTGCCGACAACGGAAGCAGAAATGCTCCAAGGAACAGCCATCATGTTCAAATTGTAGGAGGCTAGGTACGTATGCTGTGTGTCATGCTTATAGAATCTCAGTTACCCTTAGAGCAGTCCCTCATGAGTCGCACTTAAAGTCCTCCTGCTGATGCTTCAGTCCGCTCACAAGGCATCTCCTGTTTATATGACGCAAGAAAGCGCAAGCCAGGTCTCAAGACCGGAGCTGTGGAAAGCCTAACAAGGCGAGTACGTATGTGTGCCTTGCACCTTGTTTCTGCAGCGCATATGCGGGGCCATTTTGCTTGGAGATACTAATCAAGGAACATAACTACAGAAGCCCTCGAGAAGATTTTGCAGGATACACAAGGATCTAGCAGCGCTGTATCAGCATCTAATGAATTTGGTGGCGGCGAGTCCCAAGTCGCAGCTCATCTCGCCAACAGTCTTGTCACACTTGCAACAACTGTTGACAAATTGGCATCCAAGATCGACTCACTTGAGCATCCAGCCTCGAGGAATTGTCCTACCCCAACATGCGCAACCTCATCGGAAGTCCAAGCTCCAGCACAAACTAATGATACTCAATTGGGACCCTCTTCGAAGCGTAGGCGAACCAACAATTACTATGATCAGCCTGTACAAACGCCGTTCTCATGCACCAATCCATCGGTTCCGGTCCTCAGATGTACGTATACACAGCTGCCAGCCGAGCTCCTCGACGACCTTGTTCAATTGTATTTTATGAATATACACAACTGGATCCCCATCCTCCACTGGACGAGATTCAAGCATAAGTACAAACAAGGCGCTTTTGGGGGTAAAACAGGCGTCATTCTTAACGCCATTGTTGTCAGCACCTTGAAATACGTTGATCGAGAACGGCATCAACTCTCGGATGAAGATGTACAGCGCATGACCGCAGGATTTCGGGACTCGCTACTCCTGACAGCCATGGGCTCGCTCTGTGTCGAGAACCTTCAGGCCTTAATAATACTAGCCTTTGTGGATGTAAGTTTATCAGACGCGTTTGGGCTATGCTCGCTCGCCGCTCTGTTGTCTGTCTTTGCCTGGGAGATGGGGACTAATCCCTTTCGGTATAGATTGGAGACGGTTGTGCCTCGAGGGCTTGGTCCATAATCGGATCCCTCTCTCGAACAGTTGAATACCTCCAACTTAGTGTAGAGGATGAAGATGGCTATCCACCACCCTCTCTAAGGCCATTGTCAGTTCTACCAGTATGTCATGATTGGACAGAAAGGGAGGAAAGGCGAAGAGTATTTTGGGTTATCTTCAACATGGACAGGTAAGTGTGACAGTTCAAGGATGCGTCCGGAAACAGCACATTATACTGCGGCTGACTAGCAACATCTAGGTTTTGTTCTACCACGACAGGGTATGTTAAACCTTCTATCACCCTTCCCCAGAATCCGCCAGACACTTTACAGCTTGTGCTCATGGCTTTGCGTTCTTAGGTGGAATGTAAGCTTAACGGCCGATGATGTTTCTCGTAGACTACCTGCAGATGGGACGTGTTGGTACCTAGAGACACCAGTCCAGACGCCGTATTTTGGAATATGGGATACGTCGGCAGCCAAGATGAACAAATCTCTTGCTTTCCTGCCAGCCATCGCGTCTGATGCAGCAGCCAGAGACGATGACTGCACAAAGTCCACCTGCCCCGTAGGGGACAAAGCAGGCTGGGCTACATCGACAACAAACATACAATCCATTGGAGGATTGGCCTACTTGATTGAGGCGACTGAATCAATGAGCAGAATAGTCAGATATTTCCTTCGCAAGAGCATTAACTTTTATGATGAAGTAGAAGTTACTAGCTGGCTAACACGGTTTAAGGGGTTGGACCTCCGGCTGGTACAGTAAGAACCTTCTCATTTCTTGTATCTAAACTTAGCCATCTAAGCTAACTTACCCTTTCCAGCTGGAAACTTTTCCTTCCCAAGCGGTGGAAGGACTCAAACCGTGTCCCAGATACGTCTACTGGCCCAAAGTACCATGACCACGGCATGACCCTCGCCCATGTGGTACACAACACATCCATTATTATCCTGCACTCTCGTATTGCATATTCAATACCCCTATGGTACGATATTGTCCAGCTACCTAGTTCAAGTAGTGCCGAGACGTGCCGGCTCGCTGCGTTAAAGACAGCAAGCATCGCGACCAAATATCTCGACTCATGCCCTAGAGGGGTCATAGTCGCCCCTCAATTCGCCTTTTGTATTTTTATTAGTGCCAAGTCACTACTCGGTAAGCTTTTGTTTCTTAAGGGAGTTACTACGCAAAGGGATTCTGGCATTTGATCAAATCCGCTAACACGAAATACAACTAATAGTACATGCACGAAATTACAGCACATCTGTGCAGGGCGAGTTTTGGACTTTGATTGATCTGCTGAAGCAGATGGCAACACGTTGGGCAGGATTGGTGCACTACGATTCCAAGAATTGCGACAATGCAGCTGGGAGATACGCCGAGAGGCTGGGCCAACTGCACAACAAATTCCGGAACGGCAAAGACTTCGACATCGACGTGCTTGATTTTGTGAATGATTCGCTTCTCACAATAGAGAAGAAATCCGTCGAAACAGAAGGGGATCGTTTCTCAAACTTTTCGGAGGGGACTTCTACTATCCCTGATAGTCAAAAAGTTGGGACCAATCCACAGCGCCAAACTACCAACTGGACGGAGAAGCCATTCTTTATGGATTCGCCACCTCAAAGACCACAAGCCATTGAGAGCAGCCTGAGTGTTCCCACACCAGAAATTGTCCCACTGTCTTTTTCGGTGCCTGATGCACCTACGGGTAGCTACCAAATTGGCTTCAACGCATCGCACGAGCCGACTGCACGAGCCACGAATGCGACGGGAAGCGATCTGCTGGCTCTCTCGCAGACCTTCATGGAGCCCGAGTTTGCGGGCCTGGACCGAGTCATTGGGCTAAACGAGTCTTTTCTTGGAGACTCGGTACAGCCTTGGGAACATGGATTCTTGTAAGCTATAGTGGGAATATCTAGATGTCTTTTTTTTAATTAAGACCTATGGCTGAGAGCTCATATTACTGAACAGATCTTGATCTATTCTATTGTTCTCTATGACCCTACACAGTTCTGCTTACGGGAGGACCTAGGTAGCTTGGGTGCACACCCCCAAGATCTATCACAACCTTCTCCAGAATACAGTTGGCATTTCTCAACCGTACCTTCAGAATATGAGCACCCACTACTGACAGGTCGATCTGGTGCACCCTTGTCCATACTAGCCTGGGACGCTCTTCCATCCAACCATCCGGTAAATCCCCAGGTGGAAGAGCACCGGGTCTCGGCGCGTCGGGAGCCAGGCGGTGGGAGGTGGTTGCAAACTCTGAGTCGACGTCTTGGTCGAGCTGGATCTCGTATTTGAGGGGGTTCTTTGGGTCCGTGTTAAAAGTCATGGTAAAGTAGAAGGTTACCGTAGCCTCGGATACCGGCGTGTACGTAAAGAACGGATATTGTAGGAAGTCGAGGTCATCCGGACTGGTTGGCGGTCGCGATAGTAAGACACCGCCGGCCCCTGTCCTGCCAATGTACTTGTTGATGGCATAAGTGTCGTTGGGGCTCTTTGCGAAGTTGGACGCACTGATGGATACATGTCGATCGCTCTCTACGGACCCGGTGAACTCGGCAGGGGGCGGCTGGCGGTTGATTATGGGTACGTGAACATGCTCGAAATCACCTTTGTCTGAACGAACTTCAATCAACGCCTCGCCGTCGTATGTATCAGGCACAATGGACCAGTCCGCCACAAACACATGAATACGAGAAGCCTCATCCTCTGGTTGCAGAAAACCAGTAGACTGAGTAATCTTCAGCCAGTCTACACCGGTGGAAATGATCTTGGCTGTCCAGTGAACTTGTTCCGTGCTGTGAGAGTATAGCTCAAACCACCTCGATGCGGCACCCATTGGCTCCAACGGGCTTGTTGTGACCGAAGGTATCCTTTCGGCTCGAGATGGACGCGTAAGCTCGTGTTCCTCACAGCAAAGCCCTGAGCGGTAGCCGGGATGACCTTCAACCGCCACGCCTATGCAGCCGACAATATGGCTCGCCTTTTGGCGGGTCTGAACGTAGCATAGCCCAGGAATCATATCCCGGAAAGGAGCTATATCTTGATCCCAGCGGTTGCCGTAGTGCGGTTGGCTCATCATTTGATCCCACTTGCCTCCGAGCTGCTCGTGGTACTCAGTAGATAGATCAAAGTCAGCGTCGAAGAGACGCAGGACTTCCCTTGCGTACTTGTTTGCTACAGAGCGACGCTGCAGCGCATATAGCTTGTTCTTGCCCAGTGCCACTCTGAGGGAGATGTAGATGTGCGTGGCCTTGATTGGGTGCAGGATCAGCTCGTAGACTGCAGGCTTCATCTCGAGAGGCGCTCTGGTGTGCACGCTTGTTGCTCTTCCCAGCAGATCCGACCATTTTTGCAGAATGATGTCCGCCTCATTGTAGTACAAAATCGAGAATGTATCATCCTCGATGCACTCGTGTTTTCCGAGGCCCATTAACTGGTCGTATTCGACCAGAAGCTGTGAGCAATCTCTTGCATCTTCAGCCCTGAGTGTGCGGAAGTTGTCCGCAATGAATGTGTTGAAGAAGACAGGGAGCTCTGAGGGCTCGAGGGCTCGGGTGTTCCATGCTTTCATCATAGCCCAGCTCAGAGGCACTTCCATTGGTTTGATGTCGCCAACATTGAAGATCCAGATACGATCACAGCCATTATCGTAGGCATGGTCGAGTTGATGCCAGGCCTTTGATAATGAGTTGCTATTCAGCCATTTGTAACTGCGCGGATGGCCAACGAATTCGAAGTGATAATAGACCTGTAAGGCCAAGGTTAGCATAAGGACTTATGCTAGGGTTAAGGGAATGTCAGAAACTCACCCCTCCTCGTCCAGATCGTTTCTGTTCATCGGGATTTAAAACACGACGTAGACTTCCGTGGTTATCATCCGCGAGTAGAAGAGTGATATCCTCGGGTATCTCAAGTCCCGCTTCATATTGGGTCAGCACTTCCTTGTAGAGCGCTAGAACCTCTATTTATCATTCAGTTCATCAGTATTCAATCAGAGACTTAATATCAGTCGATTTAGAGGAGGTTCAACTCACGGTTCTCGCCCGTTTCGCTGCCATAAACGCTCTTAATGACAGACCGTTGCGTATCAAGCACCTCCTGCAGAGTAGAGGTGACATCATTGGCAACTAGCACCTGGTCACCCCGCCCTCTCATACCGAGAGTGAGGACACTCTCACAGGGCTTCGCGCGCTCAGCACCCTCCTGGAAGAACTTTGTTATCTTGGGCTTGCTCGCGTGCCATGACCAGCTCTCGACTGGCTGGTTGTAAGGATGGCGGAACCATTCCAGGGCGGCTCGCTGCATTGGCTCATGGTGCGAGGTTGACATGACAATGCCCCAGTCATCAGCTGTCTTCTGATTGAGCGGATCGTCGACAAAAAAGCTTTGGCCTGGATGGTTCCACATTGCAGGCCACATGAAGTTTCCCTATAGCCTCAGCTGTCAATCTGCAGTCTCAGCTCGAGAGGCTTAGGCTTAGGCGTACCTTCAATCGCAGGACAAGTTCAAAGACCTTCTTGTAGAATTCTGAATTGTACTTGGGCCCGAAGTTCTTCTCCACCCACCCGGTTAGGCATGGTGTTTCGTCGTTGATGAAGATGCCTCGATACTTGACGGTGGGAGGGCCATCGCGAGTTGCAATGTCCAAGGCGTACACCTGGCTTGTTTTGTCTACCGGTACATCCGACCAAAAGTGGAAGCTAGTAAGAAAAACGAAAACGCAGTAAGCAAGCGTAGTGAACATGGATAGATAGGACTAGTCGACTTACGGAGAAACCCCAATCTGTTGCGAGAGGGTATATATCCCGAATATAGCCCCTCTTTTATCACTGCCGACGATAACAAGCGCTTTGTCGCAACCATCGAAGGGATTATCCAGTAGCTGCGTGGTGAAGCACTCCCACTTTCCCTGGATATTAGATACTTGCAGCCTCTTCTCCTGGACCAAGGATTGAATAATGGTTGACTTGGGCAAGCTGCCAATGATGATAGTGTAGTTAGTGCCGGAGAGTGTCGGCGAGCATGTACTTTGCGCCAAAGGACTGTCTTCACCTCCGGTGACCCTCGCAAAGTCGTGTGCCAGTATCTTGGCAGCTATATGTACTCCCTCGAAATCGGCCTCATCAACAAGAATTGGAACACCAGCGAGGCCGAAGCTCCCAGGCTGGGGTTCACGGGCCACGAATTTTGTTTCAAACATGGTTGTAGACGAGATGCAGAAGGGGAGTTGTACTTTCGGGTTTTGTAAAGAACCGAGTCGTCAAGCCTTGAGTCTTTTCTCGTGGCAAAGAAATGTTAAATAAGTCAATGGTGAGTGGTATCATACACTCAGATCGAACACATCGGAAAAGTTATCGGCCAGTATTTTGTCCGTGCTACGGAGTTAAAGAGCCAAGGACCCGCAGCTCATAGATCGGGGTTCGCAAAAGATGCTGCCCGTTATTGTACCGGCTGCTGGTACTGTTAGGTACGTACCCTGGACCACTACTCCGTACTCCCCGGCCAAACCTGGGGACCCCGCGTCCATCTCCATCTGGGTGGGGGCTGCAACTAATTTCTCTGTTGTACCGGTGATATAAGATGGATCATACGCGAGTTGTATTTATCCTCAAGAGATTTCAGTATGTATTGATACTGTCTTTCGACTCTTATCCGCACAACCTCCTTCTTCGTTTCCTTCCTCTGACTATAGCTTTGACCGTCCACATTGACGATGTAACCAATAAGCGCCTTAAGAAAATGATTAACAAGAGGATTCTGGTCGTCATGGTTGGCATGTATTTTCTACAGGCACTCGACAAGGGAACCATCTCTTTCGTCGCCATCATGGGCATTCGCCAAGATCTCAACCTAGTCGGGCAGCAGGTAAGTTAGGGGAGAGGCTTCACGTAGTTAACTCTATCAGAGTGCTAGCAAGCATGTCAAAACCAAAGCTTAACAAGTCCATATCCTAAACCTACTATTCCAGGTAGTTATCATAGAGTTACAATAAAACCGCCCTTGCCCATTCTGAACCAACAATATCTCGAATCTCAGAACAAACACCCTCCTTCCATCCTCTCATTACAAAGGTAAAACCACTATTCGGATAACCCAAGAAGCAGCCATATGAAAACAATACGAGAGCTGCAGGTTCGTGATCTTCAACAAGCCTCATAAAATCTTTCCCAACTAAGCAAATCCATTGCATCGATGCTCGATGTGCCGGGCACCACTCAGATGTCTGCGCCTTTTTGACCAGCCACTTCAACAGATCTAAAGCGTCCTGACAAATTTGTTTGGTATTCGGATCCTCTTCTTGTTCTAGAAATGTTAAAGAATTAAGCATGTTGAGAACGGGATCGAGGGGCCCATGGTCTGGTGGTTCTGCCTCAGTGACAAAGAGTATAAGCTCGTGGCGATCTGGTCGTATGACGCCATATGTTTCTGCAATGGCCCTGACGCCTCTCGTGAGCCTGCAAGTGACGAGCAGGTCGCTCAGCATGGTAGAAGGCTCGTTTCTCACCCGTACAAGCTCTTTGACTGAGCCTTGGGCATACGAGTTAATCATCATGAGAACTGAGGCAAGATGGCACACGGGGCCGTTGTCAGTATTTGCTTTCGCTACTGCGTGTCTCATCATCCCTGCGGCAGCTTGAGAATACTTGAGTCCCAAAGAGGCGTAGATATCCCTTCGTGTCCGATGTCCCGGGGCGTTTACTTGTAATTGATGGGCAGTATGTGCTTGCTCGAACGAAGATAGAGCCAGTATGAGGTTCAGGATAACTGGATGATCGAATGCGAGGTGAATTACTTCATACTGGAAAAGATCCTCTGACCCTCGTTGATGAACCATGGCCTTGTGAGCGACTTGGTGCCAGTGGTATAGCAGCTCTCTATCATTTGCAGTCAAGCCATCTGTAGGAGATGGAGCAATTCGTTGGTAATGAGTGATGTCGGTGCTTGGTTCCAGAGCCTTGTTTTCTGGCGATCTCGTCCTGCTACGCGATGGCCTTTCTTTGGTTATGAGGCTACATGTCGAGCTACGGCGAACGCAGGCTGTACATGGAATTGCTTCGTCACACTACCGTGGCTGTAAGCGATCATTCATCTCTCTGGTGGATGTTATTGATTACCTTGACTTTTCTCGTCTTGCATTGCAGGCAGCCAGTGCGTGTCTTTTTATAGGTCATTTCGAGGATTTTAGATGGGATCAACAGGTGATTACAACGTAATGCTACTCTAATTTCCCGGGTCGGGCGGTGATAAGAGATCTGGTTCACAGCACTCAACACTACTACACCACTGTGGACCTCAATCACGCAATCACGCAATCTGTCCCTCAGAACGCGTCTTCCACTAACCCCGTCTCGGCAACGTACGTAGCCCAATGCACCAGCATTTCCTCCAAAATTTCAGGCCTCTTCTTTGATAGATCATGTTGTTCAGCCGGATCCTTCTCCACGTCAAACAGCTCCCAATTATCGCCGCCTTGCTTTGGCAACAAAACTGCCTTCCAATTTCCCCTACGTATGGCACGATTGCCGAATAGCTCCCAGCCGTGAATATGATCCTCATCCTGGTGAACGTTTGGATGCTCTGTAGGAGACGCGAGATGGCTGACCCATGACTTTCCTCGGGGACTGACAACTTCTCGACCCCTGAATGTCTTTCCTGGATGCTGAACTTGTGCAAGGTCGAGGATGGTGGGCAGTATGTCCATTACGGTCGTGAAGCTGTGAGAGATAGTCTCGGGAGCCGACGAGATTGGAGGGAAGCGTATAAGACAAGGACAGCGAATGCCGCCCTCGGTGGACCAGCCTTTGAACCCACGAGAAGGCGCAGTAGCAGCACATGCCCACCGAGAGCCATACCAGACATACGAGTCGTGTTTCCCAATATTCTCGAGGCTGTTGTCATAGTGCGCAGCTATAAGTTCTCCAAGTGTCTTGAATGATGACAAGAGCTAGGTCTTACAGTCAGTATGAACTTTTCATCGAATGGGTAAGGGTGACAAACAGGTGCAGCTTCCAATGTAGATCCTTCTGCTCCATTGTCTGACATGAACAAGATGAAAGTATTGTCAAGTTCACCAGATGCTTCAAGTGCATCGACAACTCTCCCAATGTTCTGGTCAAGGAGGTCAACCATGGCTGCATAAACTTCCATCTTCCTAGCAGAAACAGCTCGCTCGTGATCAGTGAGGTCTTCCCACTTCACACCAGCTTCAAAACCGACAGGAGGAGCCGCTTCGACATCAGATGACACAAGACCCAGCTCTTTTAGTTTGGCCAGCCTGTCTAGTCTGAGCTGGTCGGGGCCATTATCGTATTTTCCGCCTGTATTCATCAGTATGGAAGCTTGGTGGCATAGACTAAGAGCTTACTGTATTTGTTTACAACATCTTGTGGCGCCTGCATTGGCCAATGTGGCGCCGTGTAAGCCAAGTATGAAAAGAAGGGCTGCTCCTTTTCCTCTTCGGTTCTGTTGCTCAACATATCAAGCAACTTGTCGGTGAAGAAGTTGGTAGAATAAAAGTCCTTAGGTAGGTCTTTCTTTCTATCCACCGGACTTTGGTTCTCCATCCAAAATCCATCAGAAGTCAAGAGCATAGTATCTTGATCAGCCTCGAACTGCGGCTCGTAGTTGAAGTGGTTGCCGCAACCAGGCAAGAAGCCAAAGCTCTTCTTGAAGCCTCTTGCACTCGGTGACACATCAGGAGTCATGCCCAGATGCCACTTTCCGGACATCAGAGTCAGATATCCCGCGTCGGAAAGGATCTCAGGCAGAGCAGCGACTTTCCAGTTGAGGTAGCCTTCATAGCCAGGCTTGCCGATGTAGTCAGGATATTTGCCAGTGAGGTTCTTCTTCATCTCAGCAAACTCGGCCATCTGACCAAGTCCAGCGATGTGGTTGTCTGTACCGGAGAGAAGCATTGCTCTCGTAGGTGAGCATGCCTGAGCGGTATGGAAGTTGGTCATGCGTATGCCATCTTTGGAGAGGCGGTCCAAGACAGGGGTGTCTATCTCGGAGCCATATGGTTTTGTATCACTGAAGCCAAGGTCATCGGCGACGATGATAAGGAAATTGGGTCTTTTGGCAACAACCATGATTGCAGAGTAGAATGTAGGGGAATTCAAGGGCGAAGAGGGACTAAGATCGACTCTACCATTAGGTCAGAACAAGGAGGTTTTTTATATGTATAAGCAATCACACGTATTACTACTGGTATCACGGCCTAGCACGGGCACCCCACTAAGACTGGTAAGCAGTCATCTTAAGATATTTGTCGGGGAGTACGGAGTAGGAAGCTGTTGGTTGTAAATGCAAAGCTCCATAACTGTCAAGACAACGCCCCCACTCACTAACTAACTCCAGGTTTTAGTGTGCCTCGGATGATGCTGCCATTGGTCCTAGATTGAAGATTTTCAAGCACGCAAGATTCACATGTCAATGGTGTCTGACACATCGACGCTAACCCTCATTCATGATAACGCTAAGCGAACCACGACGACCGGGCTGTCGCTCGGATCATGGCCTCATTGGTGCGTTCGCCTCGCCAACGCAGCGACTTCCATCATGGCAGGGTATCACAGATCGTTTTGTTCAGCTCTTCGGGGAGTTGACGAAGACGTAAGTGCGATAGACTGGAAGTTGGAGTATTGCGAAATGCCTCGTCTTGATTGCGAGATGCAAAAGAGGCTGTTGCAAGAATTATTTATTATAAGCTCTCTGTCTTGTGCCATGAACGATTGTAGATCATTGTTGCTTCAACACTCAGAATTACCTTATCCCTTAACTTACACCCTCAGACATGATCGTCGAAAAGGAATCACTTCCATCCACTGTGGATGTCTACAGCTCGGGTCGAGATAATGATTCCAATGCCCCTGAGCAGCAGCCCCTCATCGATTGGTCCGAGGCCGAAGAACGGGCTCTCGTTCGCAAGCTGGATCTTCTCATCATGCCTCTGCTTATCGCCGGCTTCTTCGTTTTGCAGCTCGACCGCGGCAACATCGGCAACGCCCTCACAGACTTCTTCCTCGCTGAAGTGGGCATCACTCAATACCAGTTCAACGTTGGCAACCAGCTCCTCAGCCTGGGAATCGTCCTGCTAGAGCTGCCCAGCAACCTTGTCCTCTATCGCTTGGGCCCTCAGAAGTGGATCAGCTGCCAGATCTTTTGCTGGGGCTTGGTCGCCACATTCCAAGCATTCATCAAAGGAAAGGGTGTTGGGGCATATTATGCTACTAGAATGTTACTCGGCCTTTTGGAAGCCGGCTTCATTCCTGCTGGCTTGTACACTCTGACGCAGTGGTACAAACGCAATGAGACTAGCAGACGCTTCACTGCCTTCTTTCTTGGCAACATGATTGCTTCGGCGGCAAGTGGTCTTATTGCCTATGGTATCCTTCAGATGAGAGGTGTAGCTGGACTGTCTGGCTGGCAGTGGATGTTCCTTCTCGAGGGCATCATCACAATAGTGATCGGTGTTGTCTTCGCCTTTCTCATGCCAAACTCTCCCGCAAACCCGTCAAACATTTTTGGTCACTTGTACTTCACACCACGAGAGATCCACATCCTCACCAACCGTGTTACCATCGACAATCCTATCCAAGGTAAAAAACACAAATATGTCAAGTGGGTTGACATCAAGGCCGCATTCTCCAGGTGGTGCATTTACCCGCAGCTGACTGTGTCCTTTTGCTGCATCGCCATTGTCTCTCCACTCGGAACATATCAACCGTCCATCATTGCAAGCTACGGCTATGATCGCCTTAAAGCAAACGCACTGTCCTCTGTTGGCGGTTGGATTGTCATCGTGCTAAATCTGTCGTTTGGATGGATCGCAGACAAAACTCAGAAGCGAGGATTTCTTGTTCTTATCGCTACTGTTCTGAGTTTCGCATTCTGTCTTGCGACTAGACAATTGGCCACAAGCACCAATCGGGATCTCAAATATGGTATACTTACCTTTACCACGATCTGGGGATCTGCCACTCATCCTCTGAACGGTTCGTGGCTTGCAGTCAACATTCGGAATCCTGCAGAACGGTCCATCACGATGGCTCTTCTTATCATGACTGCCAACGCGGCTGGTTTGGCGGGTGCTCAGATTTTCCAAGCACATGATGCGCCACTTTACAGGACTGGCTTTACGGTCATTCTCACACTAGCATCCATCGCCTTGGTATTTGCGATTGTCTCCAATGCGCAGTATCTATGGCTTAACAAGAAACTTGCGGCTAAGGGGAGGTTGGAAGATGAACAAGTTGAAGCGGCAGGCGAAGGAGATAAATGGCGGTTCTCACTTTAAGGCGCTTCTGTATGTATTGAAAGGCCAATGTTAGAGTTGATTCCATATAGCTCTTAGATACCATGAGCATCTCTGGGAAAAGTGAGGCCGAGGCTTCATAGACATTGTTTAACAATATTAAACATCCATCTGCACAAATAGGATTTAAAGATATTCAAAGGCAAACGCCTGTCTCTGGTTGTTATTATCTCACTAGCATGTCCACTAAATAATATTATACAATCTGCCAAAGACCTAAAGCCTATGTACACTACTGTTCCTGGTCCAACGACGGAATGTCTTGCCGTAATAGTAGAATACAACACCAAACAGACACCAGAGGAAAACCAAGCTTCCATTGGTCATGATGGGTGGGATAAATCTGCAAGAGTCAGTAACATTCAGATTGAGAAATTGGTAGATAACTTACCCAGCCTTGATGCTCCAAGGCGTGATGAATTTACTGAATCCATAACCCCAAACGTTCTTGTTGACTGTGATACTGACAAACAAGCTGCCAGCAACAGGCTTGTAACTATCAACAGCATACGTGCTTGAAATGCTGGGAAGGGCTGCAACTTGGATGCCGGCGCACGAATACCCAATAAGCACAATGACCTCCCAAGGCCAATGGTTCTCATATCCAACCGAGACGATGATGTTGCCAAGGTACATAATAAGAACGAATGGGATCATGGCAACCAATCTCATCTCTGGTTCACGAACACCATTATTCCTTGCAGTGAGCTTGGCAGCCACCCAGTCAGACAGAGGACCACCAGTGGCCAGGCCGATCAAAGCTCCAGCAAAGATAGCAAAATTGGTGAAGCCGATGGTCTGAGTAGAGAAGTTGTAAGGTGGAGCGGCAAGTACTTGGCTCTGGGTTAGATTGATGGTGAGGAAAGAAGAGCAGCTCCAAGAGACAACGAAGCTGGCAAATTGAACGATGGGGAATGCGAACAGCTTCCAAGGAATCCAGAGGTCCAAAAGTATAGACTTGAAAGGATGCGCGTTGGGTTGGAAGAACCGGAACTGCCACTTTGCAGGCTTTCCTCGTCCGAGATATGGATCTCTTGCAGCCGTCTCGCTTGTTGATAGATCGGCAAATCCTTCTGGGGCTGCTCCCTCTTTTTCGGCGTTGGTGGCGTGCTCGATTATTCCGTCGCTGTTGGGTCTAGAGGCCTCGTTGTGGCTAGCATTGGCTGAAGCCTCGATCTTCTCGTTCGCTCTCGATTCTTCGATAATCTCATTGGGATGGGGGCGGTGCCACCTAATTGTTGTTAGTTGAGACTCAGCATGTTCAAGGGAATGGGAAAACGAACTTGGTCTCTGGGAAAAAGAAGATGATATAAATCACCACAACTGCACCCAGGGCAACGTTGAACCACCAGAAGTTGCGCCAGCCAACATTGAGAGCCATTGAACCGCCGATGATGGGACCAATCATCAATGATCCCATGTAGACGACCCAGTACAAGGTGTTCCACTTGCCTCTGTCGTGCAAAAAGAAAATATCTAACAAGCAATTAGATCTGTATACCTTAACATGGTCAGTGTAATGGCTTACCAGCAATGACGGCAGGTTGGATTGACTCTGCAGGACCAGCGCCAATACCATTCAATCTGTATCACAGTCAGAAATTGTTCTGTCAACCTTGCTCCTAAAAACATACACACAAGCTCCCATGAAACTGCCATAAGTCTGCGCACGAGCTCTCCAAATCATCGAGGCCAGGCAGATCAAGTTAGACGCGATATATACCGGTCGCCTGCCGAATGAAGTGCTTAATGGAACCCTATCAACAGTTTTTAGTAATGTCCTGACTTGTTAGATGCGAGGGCCACGAGCGTACCATATGAAGTTGCTGAAACCTAGAACCAAGATACACACTCCAGTAAACTGCACAGCATCTGCCAGACTGCAGTGAAACGCTTCAATGTAGTCTGGAAACATGGGTGCAAGAGACAAGGGCCCAAAGCCTTGGAAGAATGAGGACATACTGGCTCCAGTGATGGCCAGCATTTTCCATGTGAGTGACCAGTTGAGAGGATCAGCTGGGTCGTCTGAGGGTTGCGGGATAAGGACGCGATTGGAACCCGAGCGATCCTTGACGAAATGGTGCGAAGCAACATCTCTCATGATCTCCGTGCCAGGAAGAATCTCCGTATGGAGCTCTGCCTCAATGGCATGGAGCTCCTGCATTTACCATTAGTATACAAGCTGCGACGAATTTCTGTAGATGACAAACCTCGTTATTAGAATTCATCTCCATGGTGATGCAGCCGTCTTCGTTCTTTCACTGCTATGTCGATGAAGAATTAAACCGCAATTCGATTTCCTGACATGCTGTATTTAATACCAACTCGCATATATGCAGCCTTGCATATTAAATAAGGAGGCAATGTAACTGCCGATGCTTTTACCGAATGTCAGAGCTACCTTTCCCCTCACGACTCACTCTTGTATATGGAGAGGTGAGCTAGAAATCTCCCATTTCAGGTAACCTTGGCAAAAGCAAGCCAACCAGGTGTAATCAGCTCCTGATAATGGGTGGTCTATGATGCCGGTAATCCGTGTGGGATGAGTCTTCCCCGCATCCTGACTCCCCCATGGGGAAGCATGGGTAATGCCCACCAATCGTGGAGAAGACTCCAACTCCTCCCCCATGGTCTCGACCCTCACATTGGCTACTGGCGTGCCACCCGGCAAATCGGCATTTAGTAGTGCAATTGCTGGCGCATTGTTTTGTTTACTAAATGATCGGTCATTAAGCGAAGGGGCTAGCACCGGTAGTGTTGTTGCTGGGCGAGCTGGGGAATTTGCTGATGGCGCGTTCCTCTACGTAGTGTTGACTAGCACAATTTGACTTCACACCCATATCTGAACAAAACTGCTCCTGAGTGGCCACTGGAATGAGGAGTAGCTAAGCGAGTGCATTTTCAATGAAAGACCGGTAAGATCGATCGGTATTTCGGAACGTGGTTGGCGGGAATATAGGAGTTCTCACCCGAGTCGTCACAGGCCATCAGAGTTTATAGGCCAAACCTTTAATAATAAGCATGTCACCTGCTCATGCGGCGAGTCTCGATGCGGTATCTACTCCGCTTCTCCTCTTTCTTATATGTGGAGCGATTTATCTTGATTTATTATTAAGCAGAAGGATTGTGGTCTCGACTTATAGTTATTCTGCACCAGATACTGCACGCCATGCATGATATGAGAGGCTTGGGAATTCTTGGATTGAGAACCAATCGCGATGTGTAAGACAAGCTTATCGATGTTATCATTCAATAATAGCTTTCCTCAACAGACCTAAATATACACCCTTTTATCAACTCATTTAGCTTCTCAACGATTTGAGTCTTTGTTGTCAACGCTGTACCAGCGGCAAGTGGCACAAATCCATAGCGACATCTGTCTCATTGCCTGTCTTCTACTCGTCTGGACTTTTGTAAAGTCAAGAATACTTTCGCCTTTATCTATTCATGTCATTTATGATAAATTTTGTCACTGCTCTCGGTTCTTTTTGATCCCTCAGATGAAGGCCCCATCGTGTTTCAGTCACCCTTTAAGGTCAAAGGTGATCCAGAAGTTGTTGTTAACCTTTGGCTTTTTATGTTCTGATCTGTTACTTATGTAAGGTTCTGTCTCTGTCTGACTTGTTATTTCCGTCTCGATGGGCTGCTCTACATTTAATTTAAAGATAGAACAGCTTGCAAAACAGCTCTTATATAAGCATTCATCTGTTTGCCTCCGATCTTAAGATATATCACAAATAGCTCTCAGATTCCTTGCAGAGTAGTCAACTTGGAAGAAACATCAGTGCAAAACCTTCCTATATACTAGTCTTACCAGTTATTGTTTCCTCAGGCCTTTAGTATTCCAGGTCCAGAGAACCCATAGCAAGCCAAACATCTTTCAACTACCTCTCCTCCCACTTCCTTTAGGTATAACAGCAGTCAAAATATGCCAGTCTCAATCGCGCTTTTGTCTTAGTAATCCCGAATGGCCACATCGATTATCTCCTTTTAGTATACAAGGGTGTTAGTTTTGAGTCGGCTTTTAAACTTGACTTTAAAGTGAATCTCTCTATTACAGACAATAACCAATGGTCAGGAGAAGGGCAAGGGCATGTCTTCGGTAATGGCTGTTAGTTGTATTAATTAATACTATAACAAGTGCCAAGGACAGTATTTGCCATTGTGATATTTAAGTAGCTAGTCTTTACCATACCCAACCACACTAAAAGAGATTTTACTGCAGCTAATATTTGACATTGTTTTATGGTGAATTGTACTTGTCTAGTTATCTCAACGCAGTTTTTTCCCATGTAAGTTCTATTTACCAGTTGCCATCAGTTATTCAAAAGTTCCAGTTTAACAAGTTATATCCTCTGTTTAGCAAGCTATCTAATTTACTTTAAATGGATTTATTACTAACTTAAAACTGTTACAGCTTAGTAGCCAGTATCTCAGCAAGGCTCTTATATATTCCTGGCATTTATGTCTTAAACTGCAGGTCTAGGTTATCTGGAAATAACCCTCGCTTATCTGTTTTTCCCCTTATGGCACTAATTTTCCGATAAGAGGGGAAGCGGGTCTGGGGAGCTCGGACCGAGGCGCCGGCTGATGTGCACGGCTAATGGGGGATAACATTTATCCTCAGGCATCATTAATTTTCTCCTATCCGTCATCAAACAAGGACATCTTCACACTCTCAACTGTCCTTATCGTATCCAGTCTCACACCCACTTGCGCCCTGGAAACTTAACATAGACAAGCCGCGCCACGCCACCAAAATGTCATCTCTAACGCATACGCCAAATGGCAAATCTACTATTGACGCCAAGGCGCTGTTAGGTGTATGCTTCGAGTACTTTGTATCTCTGTAGACCAAGCTGACATTTCCAACATAGGCATATCTCAAACAACTACAGTCAAAGCCACTGAGGACAAAGATGCTTACTCAAGGGTCCTTGTCAGCCTTGACGGAGATTATAGCATCGTGGTTTGCCTATGGGCTCCCTGGCCACGGCCCAACAATTACTGCCCGTGTCCCCCAAATGGCGTTTTATGGTGCGTGTATCGCGGCACCACTGACCCACTTTCTCAACACGACTCTACAACGAAGTCTCCCAGGACGAGTAGTCTTGCAAAACCTCATCACTATGCTCTTGGTATGTAGATTATCTTGTTACCACCAATAACTGCCAGCTACTTACTTACTTGACTCATTACAGTTCTTTCCCATTCAAAATGCTGTCTATCTTACATCAATGGCCGTCATTGCTGGCGCGCGTACAACTGAACAGGCTAAAGCTGCAGTTCGCGCCGGTTTGGTGCCCATGACAAAAGCTATGTGTGCCATGCACCCAGTCTTGATCACAATTGCAACCTTGTTCGTACCGAAAGAGGCATGGGCTCCTTTCTTCAGCTTGGTTGGGTTCTGTCTTGGAACTTTCTTCAACACCATGGCCAAGAAGAGGAGAGTTGCCGCTGCCGCTGCTGCTTCCAAGAAGGAGTCTTAGGCCATGACCCCGATATAGACATGGTTTGTGTTACTGAGGGCTTCGTTACTTGTTGCGTTATTCTGGCATTTAGAATATAATAAGCGTTATTTGGCATCCATAACGCTTTTCTTTCTACACCAACACTTGATGACTATTGTTATTTATAGAACTTTAGGTTTTAGACATACATTTTAGATCTCAAGGAAACATCGCCAGTCACCTTGTGTAGAACAGGCATTCTCCTCATTTCATATTTCTTCGAGTGTAGTCATGGTTCCTGGTGTAAGTTGCCATAAGGACAAGCCTCTTGGTCGACATGGAGATGGCATGTCACAGTGAATAAAGAATAAATCTATACTGAATTACAGGTCCTGGCTTGAATGGTTGAGGGAAACCTTGAGAAGAAGGAGGCTATAATCAGCCTTGCTTGGTCTTCAAAGACCCACCACGACTACGACACCGTAAAGTTAGATAGCTGGCAACCAATAAGCAGCCATTTGCATTCCTTTGACGAGCTCACCGACTTCTTATGTCTGAGATTGCATTTGATTTATTGGAAAAGCCTGATAAGAGAGAAACTGCAGACATGAACTATTTCGAATATATCACCGACCCTCATCGTGAGTGCGCAATTGTCGCCCACCGTGGCTTATGGAACGAAGCTCCTGAGAATAGCTTGCTTTCCATCCGGCGCGCCATCGAAGCTGGCTACAACATCGTTGAGATCGACGTACGCCGTACCGCTGATGGCGAATTCGTACTACTTCACGATATAACCCTGAATCGAATGACTGGAGTCGACGGGAAGCCAGAAGAGTTGACTTTCGAAGAACTTATATCGCTTCCACTTAGGAACCGCGATGGAGGCCCAAACAGTCCATTTACCGAAGAGAAGCTGCCTAGCTTACGAAATGTCTTTGAACTCACCCGCAATAAGATTTACATCCACCTCGACATCAAGCATCGCCATGTCATCCCAGAAGTGCTGGCCTATGCACAAAAGATGGGCGTCGAAAAGCAGGTGGATTTCTGGGCCGACTTAAAGACGGAAGACGATCTAGCCTGGATCAGAGCGAATATCACGGTGCATAATGTTCCATTTATCGCACGCACTCATCTCGAGCATGATGACTGGCGAGAACAGGTCAAGCTTGCTCTTGAGCTGAAGCCCCTCATCTGCGAAGCCTCGTTTCGGGACCTCTCGCAAGTCGATGCGATAAAGCAGCAATTTCACGATGCCGGGATCGCGCTCTGGGTCAATACTCTCGATAGTGTCGCCTCTCCAGGCTTTACTGACAGCGCTGCATTGGAGGATCCTGACCAGGTCTGGGGCCGGCTGCTCCGGGCTGGTTTCTCCGCGATTCAGACTGATGAGATGGCGGCACTGCGATCTTTTCTTGACACGCTAAATTGAGGAGCAGAAGCCAGATAAATACAAGACTTGGTTATGCCTCATTGAAGTGCTATTTCCAATTCAATTTTGCCTCTAATACATTTGAGGTCTACCTCCCGCTGGATGGCTCAGCATGAGGTTCCCTTATCATTGTAAATAACTTGATCGCATCGCCGTCATCATCACAAATCATTTCCTTCTGGAACTTGAACCCTAGACGTCCGTAAATGGCTATGTTGGGGACATCACGGCTTGACTCCAAGTAGCATCTCATGTCCTTAGCATCGGCCTCGTCTGTGACGGCTTTCATCAACTTGGCACCGACTCCTTTGCCTTGAGCCTCGGGGACAACAACCATGATGTTCAGAAAGTAATAGCCCCGAGGGTCCTTCCATAGAGCCGATTGGGCACTGGCTTGGGCATCCTTCCAGATATAATAACGCTGGTCTTGGTCAGCAACACGTTGTATTCGACAGAATCTCAAGCAACGTACCTTGACATTTAATCCTCCACGACCATACCACAGATTCATGCGTACTTGTCCAAAGTAAAGTTTCCAGCTCTCGAACCAGTCATTCCATGTCTGAGGCTGATCTGCTGGTTGGGGACGTAGCCACATGGCAACACCCAGCACTTTATCACTATTTTCTTCTTTGGCAACATGAAAGATTCCATTGCGCATTCCCCATCTCATTCGAATGGCAAGAGACTCAAAGTTTCGTTGGCGGTCAAACTTGGAGAAGACTTAGTCCTGGGACACTTGTGAGAGCTTTCATAACGCGTGTCGTTCACTCACTTTTTCTTGGTCATAAACCCATACGTTGTAGGGATCTCCAACAAATGCTTGCCTATAGAGTAAGCAACTGCGCAGGTCGCCAATGTCTTGCGCACTCACTGCACTGCTTCTACTGCTCCTGGAATGTCTGCCTCTGTGAGATCGGTGATATAAATCCCCATTTTTTAAGAATTATTTAGCAATAAACCGGAGGCGAATTGGTAGCTAAGCCTTTGTTGCTATGGTCGGAAAATCTACGATGGAAGAAAGGTGCTTTGTATGGAACAAGATCAGGAGCCAGTGATGCTTGGTACTTGTTTTCTCAAAAACCTCGCCGGATTCAACTCACACGAGACTAGCAATGAGATTGAGGCAGGGATAACTTATTACCCCTCTCACAACGCGTCCTAGATGGAAGCTCTTGTTTGTGGCTTATCTCGGTTTAAGCCTAGCTGGCGGGGACATGCTTATCACCACCAATCGCATTCCGTCATCGTTATCTACCTCGCATACACTTTCTAAATACAGTAAGTCGCAGCGTCGGTACAATTTAACCCAACTCGGACTTGGAGGAGGCAGTGGTACCTTGGTACCTCGTCCTCGGCAAGTAGCAGTCAGTTCCATGTCCCAGCTTGAACATCGTCCATCGTGATATAGATAGAGGCATTACTCAATTGTCAACTCGCTAGACATAGCACCGTACCAGACATGGCGACCGATAAGATACCCAATGAAAGCCAAATTAGGCCTGGTTCAGATGACGAGCTAAACTTGTATCTCAGTATGCCCTGCGCCCCGGAACACAGACTCACTTACTGACGAGATTACAGACCCAGCTACAGCTCGATTTCTCAAGAGCGTGTCAAAGGCAATCCGTCAAGACCCTGGACTACCCAGGCTAAATCCAACAGTGTCAGCTTGGCAGGTTCCTCCTCATCCGTCTCTGGCCTCGATACAGTCGAGGAATCTTCCAGAGTTTACTGATTTTGCTGTGATTGGCTCCGGCATTACCGGCTGTAGTGTCACAAAGGCGCTCCTCGAACACCCATCTACAGCTAACTCACGTGTAACGGTGCTTGAGGCCCGCACTCTTGTCAGTGGAGCAACAGGACGCAATGGTGGACATCTTGTCACAGCATCTGGGCATACATTCGGCCCCCTGGCTGAACAGCATGGAACTGAAGCGGCAAAGGAGATCACTCGCTTCAGCATCATGAATATTGAGCATTTGATGAAACTCGTTAGAGAATTCGACCCTGCTTTGCAAGAAGAATGTCAGATACGAGATGTTCTCAAAGTCATGGCTGTTGGAGACGACGAGACATGGGCTTCTGCTAAGAGCTCGGTCCTGGGTTTCCAAGATAAAGTTGGAGAGTATAGCAATTATCACAGAATAATTGAAAGAGACCAGGTTCCAGAGGTATCTTACAAGTTCAGCCTGCAATAAGCTACAAGTCTGACATGTTACAGAGATGGAATATCAAGAACGCATCTGGGGCTGTTGAACATGAAGCTGGTGCAATTTGGCCCTATCGACTGCTGACTGGTATCTACGAACGCCTGTTGGACAAGTACTCCGATCGACTGAATATCGAGACAAACACGCCAGTTACTCGCGTTGAGTTCTCCCAGGGCTTGTATCCCTACACCATCACTACTCCAAGGGGAAAGGTCCTAGCAAAAAAGGTCATCCATTGTACTAATGGGCACGCGGCGCACTTGCTGCCCAACTTAGCTGGACGACTTTATCCATTTCGAGGAACAATGTCAGTTCAAAGGCCAGGACCATTGTTTCCAAAATACAAAGGAACTCGATCCTGGAGCTTATCTCATAAGGCAACACTAGATGCCGAAACCGGCTTCTTCGACACTGGACTGTATTATTTGCAGCAAAATGCTCTGACAGAGAGCATTTGGATCGGAAATGAGTCAGCTTATATGAAAGACATCCTGACTGCAGATGATACCTATGTTCCTAAAGAAGCGAGGCAGGCACTTTCTACTGTTTTGCCAAAATTGTTTCTGCATGGCTGGGGATCGGAGACCGTCTCGGAGATCGAGTCCATTTGGTCGGGCATTCAGGGACATACAGCAGATGGACTTCCTGTAGTTGGCAAGATACCTGAATCTTTGACGGGCACTGCTGGTGACGATGGACAATGGATAGCTGCGGGTTTCAACGGTTATGGAATGGATAAGTGCTGGCTGACGGGTGAGGCGTTGGTTAAGATGATACTTGGAGAGGATGTCAGCGAGTGGTTTCCTCGGGCATTCCTAATCACGGAAGAACGTCTTCAGACAAAGCTCACGGCTGATCAAACGTTGCTCAAGTTTGCAAAGATTGCTCTACCCAGCGGTGCCAAGGAGGGGAAATTGTAAATGTTACATAGTAAAATAGAATTGTCTACAACATTATCTCTCGGTATAGCTTTCAACCACCAGCTACACTACCCCATCATTGTGCCCAGTTTTTTCTCGTATGCAATATCCAACCAGTAAGCATCCTCCTGTCCTTCATCTATCGCCGACCAAACTTGATTGATGAGCTCCAAAATGACTTGGCTCTTTCGCAAGGGCAAGATATGTGTATATGCTGAGAGCCGAGAGCTCACAAATTTCCGGGCACGCGCCACTTCGATAGAGACACTATCAATGCTCAACATAGCGGTGTCTGTCATAGAGACACCAGACCCTTGAAGACAGTGAGAATTCTGTCTGAGTTCACCAGATATGGCAACCATAACAAATGGCTGAGCACTGCGAGTCCTTGACTCAAACGGAATCTCTTCCAAGATACCAAGAATATGCAGGGCAAATTGCGTTAGCCACAGCTGTCTCTCCTGTTTTGTCGGTACTTGCTGTGCTGGTAAAGGCCGTAGAAAGTGATCTTTGCTCCAAGGTGAGTATCGCTCGTTCAAGAGATCGGGAAAGACACGGTAGAGCTGCAACAGCCCTGTACATCTATACGCTTCATCCATAAGCTCCAAATGCTTTAGTGGTGTCTTGGGGTCGCCGGGGTTCTTGGTCTGGAGTGTGCTTGGCACTTGATGTGCCAGAAATGTGCGTTCCAGCCGTCTGCCCTCACGCAATGCACTTCTGAACACGTCAAGATCGCTTTCAGTCATGAACTTCATGGTGGACATGTGTTTCCGGTATTGAAATATGAGTATCCCCGTATCGGTCAGTGCGCGAACCATGTCTTGGGAGATACCAGAGTAGGGATGTGGTTCGATTGGTTTTGTCAAGTTTGGTGGTCCAACGGGTACTTCTCGATGGTACTGTCCTAGCTCGTTCTTATCCGTGAGATAGACCAGAAGCATAGCCCAATAGTCCATCGTGTCTTTGAAGAAGGACATCTCCGAGCTGCCACTATTCTCGGTCGCAATTTCATCCAGTATGCTTTGGCTTGCTCGGAAAGTCTCGGTTGCAAGATTATGAGGGCTCAACCAGCTCGAGGTATGGCCAAGAAGCATAGACGCAAGCAGCATCACCTGCTTCTCCACATCTTGAGGTCTATTCTTCACAAGCTGAAGTGCTTGTGCACGTTCTTCGCGAGCAACAGGTAGCAGATGTGGGAAATCTTTTGACAAGCATGCTGCAGCCATGCTCTGAATCGTGTGATAGAGCACTCCAGAAGACTGCCACATTCTTTCAATGATATTGCGCATGACGTTGAGTTCGCTGTCCCATGAACAGTAAAGTGTAATGACTTCACGGAAGAAAAACTCAGATAGGGTGGTTGGGATGTTGGACATTCGAGGATGCGGGCCGAGGCATGTATGGTGAGCTTGAATGAGAGATTGTTCTTCCCGGTTTGGGTTCTCAGATTGGAACATTGGGTGACTCACGGAATCACCAAATAATTGTCCCATCACTCCCATTGGCTCCTCAATGTCGAATGCTGACCCCGAGTCTTCGGGGATAGTCCAGACTGTCAAGTTCCCGCCAGGTGAATCTAGCATGTTGTTGGCCTGCGGCGAAGTCTCGCCCCCCAGCAGGTCTTGCGATATATCTTCAATGCTAAACATGTCGGCTGGCATGAGGAAGTCCAATTGGGATGGAGGATCAAGCCATCCATTCATCTGGTGAAAACCATCGGCCACTGGATTGGAAGCAACGTTGATACGGCTTTTGGTCTTCTTTTGTCGCATGGAGCCCTCACCAGAGTTCGGGCGAGTCTGGTGCTTTTGTGACCAACGTACGTTGAGTGCGTATCCTGGGCATTCATAATTTTGGTCCTCACAACGTGTGCAAGCGGGTTTCCGTTCGTCGCATTTAACCTCTCGAGATGTGAGCACTGTAGATCAGCGCGTATTCTTTGGATGTACTCACCTTTCTTGCTTTACACCTCAGGCACCCATTGCGTGACTTTGAATGTGAAGCTTTCGTAGATTGCTGCATGGTCACTCTGAGTAAGTCAAGCACGTAGTGTCTTAATGGTCTCAGATACCTTGTTGAACCGAAGGGGGCGAGGTGAAGGAGTTAAGACGAAGTTGGTGGACTCCCCCGCTTTTTACGATAAGTTAGTGCCTCTACTAGCCAGCGACAGACCTCGGATCATATGACTTAGCGCCTCTATGATAAGTGAAATAGATTCAGATTGACTGCGTGATTGATATTACACGTGTTCAGTTACTGACAAGAGTCGTTATGAGAAAATGATTAATGTTGGATAACTGGACTGTGGAATCATAACTCTATAATACACTTGCAATCATCCGTACGCCAAAAAAACAATTAAATATTATTTGCTCTATGCGCTCCTCAGGCACTCCAAATCTCCTTGACTTCATAATTCTTCTTAGCATAGAAGAACCAGAAGCACAAAGACAATAGAGCAATACCGACCAAAACCGGGGAAGCATAATTCATCTGCACAGCCACTACAGGTGTGTAGTATGGGAAACAATAAAAGACAAGAGCAACCATTGTCCATGACAGCATGACAATATTGGCAATCAATCCGAGCTTTGGGTACCAGAACGGGCCGTGCTGAAAGTTGCTGCGTCCCTGCAGAAGAACCAATACAACGGGAACACTGTAGCTAATGTACTGGAGCAACAAACCCGTCGAGATCAAAGAGTTAAAGGCGAGATCCGAGCCAAGATAAAGGCAGCCAAAGAGGGCAGTCCCAGAGGCAGACCAGATCAACGACCAGATAGGTGTATGAAAAGGAGCAGGTGCAAGCTTGCTGAGATGGTGATGCAACGGAAAGCCACCTTCGCGACTGATGGTCCAAGCAAGGCGGGACTGCCATGTCTGGATCGACCAAACCGCCCCAGCTGTCGTGATCAGAACCGGAATCCACAAACCGACAGCAGCTGCTTTGCTCTTGGTAATCATATAGAAGAGAGAAAGGGCTGAGTTATCCGCCGCTCCGTCTATTGTAGGTACGTTGACTAGAACCGAGGTCACGACCAAGAGCCCGGACCCAAATCCAACAACGATAGTCCACATCAGGGCTTTGGGGATATCGGTACTCGGCGAAGGCATTTCTTCAGCCAAGTGGGTAGCAACGTCGAGGCATGAGAAACTCCAGTTGGCGCCATTCATCCCGATGATAAAGGCAATGCCTTTTGGCCACCCCGAGATGTTGACCGAGGTTGTGAAATAATCCTTTGCCGAGGCGTGGCTGTCAGACATGGCAAACAGGGTGATGAAGATGACACCGATCGTCAGGCAGCTGAAGAGGAGCATGATCTTCGAGATCCGTGGGAGGGCATGCTCAAAACTGGCGCAAATGACGGTCAGGATATTCAAGAGTTGAAACCCAACGAAGCCCATCCAGCGCTTATAAACAAAGTCGGGATTCAGCAGGGAGATGATGGCGCAAAAGCCTGTAGGCACTGAGAGACATGCTGAAGCACCTGTAGCAACCGCAGCAAGCCAACTGACTACAGCGATTATGTATGACAGAAAGCGACGATATCGGGGCGGGGATAAGCGATTGACCCAGATATACTGTCCGCCAGGATGGGGCATGGCCGATGCGAGTTCAGCCAGAGTTGTAGCTGTCGCAAGACCAACAACCGCCATGACGAGGAACCCCCAGAAGAAGAGAGGTGATCCACCCATTGGAAGAGTACTTCCAAGGACGAGAAGGAGTCCGACGGCAGTATTGGTTGTGCCATAGCCAATGCCGAGGGCAGATAATGTTGTGAAAGGCTTCAGTGTCTGGACGGTGACGCCCCCAGGAGAAAGTGACCCGCATTCAACGGCA
The DNA here is from genome assembly GCA_013755755.1 of Fusarium sp. NRRL 25184. Lineage (NCBI taxonomy): Eukaryota > Fungi > Ascomycota > Sordariomycetes > Hypocreales > Nectriaceae > Fusarium > Fusarium sp. NRRL 25184. The sequence goes on from JABSSZ010000318.1 coordinate 36,263, forward strand.
TCGCTGTCTGTTTTCGCAGGCATCTCCGAGACCTCTTTGGTATCTTGTGACTTGAGACTGGGTTGATGCGTTTGATGATGCATGGTGGATAGGGTAGTAATAGTACTGGAGAGCGAATAAGAAAATTCTCAAGAGGCAAATTGATACATGGGGAAAGTCATACGGGTTATATAATTTGGCCTGTGTCGTACAAGAGAACGGGTTTTTGGTGACTTATACCAACTTGTTCCCCGCGTTTGACATGATAGGCGAAGGCGATATCTCAATCGGAGGGCGGAGACGTTGTCATGTGGTACAGGATAAGCTTAACCCAGATAAGCAACAGCGCTATGAGGTGAACCGCTAGCCCAACTAAGGAAGGATTATGCGAGGACGAATCATATTCCTCGTTCACTTGTGTTTACTGTTGATGCAGTTTCCGACACTATCATCCTTTCCGAAGTTGACTCAGCCCATCTAAACAGAGACTGACTATCACCACTGCAGCTTCTCATTACCTCCGCCGCTGCAACCACTTTCCTTGACCATATCAGATCTTCCCCAGTCATAAATCCCGCCGCGATCGAGAAAAGAACCCTTGTCCCAGACAACCTGACCCATTGCTTTCTCAACGCCGACCTTCAAGATTGATTCGCTCTTTGTCATCATGCCCTCGCCCTTATCCAGAAAGCACATGTATTCATCCAGGAGCAAGTAGCTGCTTGCCATGGCATTTGTATCTTCTGGGACATAGCATGGGAGATGTTTGTGCCTGTCGCAGAATGTCTTCCACTGTTCGTCGGTCACGAGAAAAGTCCTCGCATCTCGCAGTCGCGTCGCGTCTTCATTCTCCCCAGCGACCAGCAGACACTGGAACACTTTCCAGCGAAAGGGTGCGAGTTTCTCAATCTCAGCTGACATATCTTCATTCCAATTATGGATGTTGACAACCGTGTTCAGCTTGAACTTGATACCATATTCTCTGCACCATTCCGCAATGCGGAAGACCCGGATCACATTCCCTCCGTCGTCGCCCCGTCCAATCTTCTTGTTCGTCTCTGGATTGAATGAATCACATGAGATTGCAAGAATATCCAGCCACTGACAATTCTCACGCATCCATTTCTCTGTAATCTTGCTGCCGTTGCTCACGATGCTGATGCTTTCGAGGCCAAGCTCTTCCTTGCCAAACTGAAGCAACTCAGTTAGAAGACGGGGGTAAAGGAACGGTTCACCACCAGCAATGTTGAGCTTTCGCATGCCAGCTTCTTTCAGTAGCCTCAAGCCGCGCTTCGCTTCTTCGACAGGTAGGACGTAGGAGGACGTGTCGGTATGGAAGCAGAAACCGCAGGTGTAATTGCATTTTCGAGAAGGAAAGTAGTTGACAGACACGGGAACATTAGATTCCTTAGTGAACTCTTTGACCACTGTCTTGGACTGGTTTCGCGATTTGATGAGCCAAATAATGCCCAAAACACCAACAGCACCAATAATAAAGCGATAGAAAGTGTTCAAATCGCCAACAAGGGAAAGAAGCGCCATCTCTTAATACTTCTTATGGAAAAGAAATAATCAAGATTCGAACCAAATGATTGAAAGTATCACCAAGAACCGCCTCTTGACTTGTAAATTATGTTCAAAGAAATGAGGTTTAGGGTTCGAAGTCTTGTTCCAGAGCGGGGAGATTCGTATCCCCCGCACGTAACGCCATAGTTGTCTCTGGTAGATTGGTAATGATTCACTGTTCATTGGATTGTGTTTGTGTAACTCGAGGCTGTGTAACGATAAGCTTAATGCCTAAGCAACGGCCCAACAACACCATCATCAAACTAACACAACCATGAAACTGCACGCCAAATCAGGCGGTAAGAGCCGCAGCTTCGCTATCGTGTTCATTATTGGTATAGTCACTTTTTGCCCTCCACTTAGCTCATCCGCCACTGCTAACCATGCTCTAGGCGCTCCCGGTGCGGGGAAAGGAACACTGTCGGCATATCTCGCGCAGAAATACAACCTCGTGCACCACTCGGTTGGCGATGGCCTGCGCGCTTGGATGCGCGTGAATCGCTCCACCGAACTCGCCGCCAAAATTCAAAGCAAGCTTGACAATCAAGGTTTCCTAACTTCTGAAGATCTCAACCCTTTTATTTACCGCGAAATTCTCGACGCCATCAACCGTGATGAGCCCGAGGTGAAGGGTATCTTGGTCGACGGATATCCACGATGTATTGAACAATTGGACTCGTTTGGGACATGGCCTTTCCAGGATACGGTGCCTCTGGCTCCAGGTGATGATGGCAAGACCAGCTTGGAAATCAAGCCGGATCTTGTACTCTCATTTAAGATCACAAAGCAAAACGCCAGAGGCAGATATCTGAGCCGGGGCAGAGATACCAACGACAGTGCAGACAAGTTTGAGAAGCGCTTTAAGGAGTATGAACTGGAGACCGTCCCTGTTGAGGAAGAATATCGAAAGCGTGGTATTTTGGTATCCGTAGGTTCTCGACTACCCTTCATTGAGCGAGCTATACTAATGTCTGCAGATTGATGTCAATGGAACGAAGGATGAGAACATCGAGGCTCTGACTGAAGCCCTTGAGCAGAGTGGAGTATGGCAAAAAGCTATTGAGGCATGAAAAATGACGGACACGTTCATTTTCTTTATCAAGACATGTTTACGAGATCGTCAACATTGTTAGGAACAATAGGTATTGCACCACTATAAGGTTGCTTAACATGTATTCAAGCATCGGGACAGTTAACCGCAATGCATCAGAAGGGTACACTCAGCAGTAGTCAAATAGGATCAGCAATGGAGAAGCGGTCTGGCGGATCATTTCTCATTTTGGCGCCGCTACTGCTGCCAACAGTCAATAAATTGCTGCTGGTCGGCGATCAATCGTGAGTTTGATAGGTCTAACTTCAGCCGTGTCAATCAATTACTGGATTCACATCAGTTAAACAAGGTTACTCAGCTCAATAGTGCTTACCGCGTCCCGATTTGGTTCCGCTTGCTGACATGGCTTTTTATTACGGGTCCACAGATCAACAAAATTAGAGATCTTCAACGAGTGAGTCAAAATAGCCAGTGGAAAGTCTCCCCAGATTAATGTCAAGAGTATCCAAGTATTATTGTCGCTTGGTTCATGTCTTTCCCGCCCCTACTACCGACAACCAGTAGCATGGTTACCAAATGAACAGTCTCAGCTGATGAAGAAGTGAGACATTGCAATCTCTCCGGCCATGTATGCCGTTGCTAGGTACCAGTACTGCCAAGGATTTAAGCCATCATCTCCCCCATGACTTGAACCAATTTCTGAACTCTTCTTCTTCTCACCAAGTCAAGTCATCTTCATCGATAGTCAACCATGAAGGCCTATTTCCTCGCGATCTCTCTTCTTGTCAGCAATTGTTTCGCTGTTACTCCCGATGCAGTATATGGAGGCGGCTTTGATCACAACAAGAATGACACCATCAAGCTACTCATCGCCAACGGAGGTGCTGGCCAAAGCGGTTTGATCAAGGGTGAATAAAGCCACCGCATCCATGATTTGAACTATGCTAATGCATGTGACCAGAGCTTGCGAATGCGTATATCAAGCAACGCGTTGCAGATGGAGAGAAACCATTCCAGGTGGGATGGATCAAAAGCGATACCTTTTACAGCATCCAGTATCTCAAGACTGGCGATGCTGACATTGGAATCACCTACAACCCAGCTGCAGAAGAGATTGCCATCAAACAAGGCATCGCCAAAAGTCCAAGCTACTACGCATTCCGAGATCACTTTCTTCTAGTTGGACCCAAGGAAAATCCCGCCAATATCTCCAAAAGTGATGATATAATGACCACGTTTGCGAATCTCCACGAAGCGGCTGAGGGTCCTGCTACTGAGCCTCCTGTTCGATTCTTGAGTCGCTATGACAAGTCTGCTACCAATATCAAAGAGACTTTGTTATGGGCTGGCATAGGACAGGTAAAACAAAGACAACCATTTGGCTTGACTGCGCTGATATCTACTCGATAGGTTCCTTGGGCAACTGCCTACTCCACATGGTATCACCAGTACATCGCCTTCCCGATTCAGGCTCTGACAGCCGCAATTATCCTCCAAGAGTACACCATCACTGATCGTGGTACCATACTCTCCCTCGACGCGGAAATCAGGAATCAGACTGTAGTCTACAAAGCGGGCACCGATAGTGCCGACGACCCATTGCTCAATCCCGCTCACGCATTGGTTAGCGAAAAGGCACCGAATGGTAAAGAAGCATCCGAGTTTATCAAGTGGCTCGTGAGTGATAAAGGCCAGAATGTCATTGCAGGGTTTAAGAAGGATGGACAGGTGCTGTATTCCAAAGCACCAAAGGGGCAGGACTGAAAAAGATTTGTGTGTACTTGAACGTCTCCATGCACCGGATTGACAGCAAACCTGCTTCTTAGTAAATTATTTGATAGTCATATAGGATCGTCTTCCGCTTCTTTAATCGTGCTACAGTAGTTCTCCCACATCCTGTAGTTCTCCAGGTAAGTGTGACTGCTGGGGATGAGTAGCCATCTCAATGTCTTCGTCCATGACACCCCATTCCGCATAAGCCTGCGATGCAGTCCTCGACTTAGATCCTGTCATGTTGGAAGAGATACCTGAACTTGACTGCTTCGAGCTGAAGCCTTGACTTGTCGTGTTCGTAGGTGTTCTCGATCGTATGATCAATTTCTTCAGACCGGGAAGACAGACAACGACAACTGCAGTCGCCATTTCGGCCATGCAGAGTGCATCTAGGGACAGGTTTAGCATTTATCGAGAGTGCTGGAGTGTATACATACTGCCGGATGGGTAATCAAGCTGATAGTCCGCTGCATTACTTATGATGAAGCGGGCAAGACTGACTGACATTGTGATTGCACCAAGAGAGAAGACTCCGACAAGACCGAGTTTCTGCTCGGTGCGCAAGGTCAGATGTCTCAGAGTGAAGAATGGAAAGCAGAACACTGGGAGCTTTGTCAGTCTATGTATGTGTCTGTCAAAGACCTCATGGTTAAATATGGACTTACATAATAGATCTGTCGAGAAGTTCAGACACCATTGCGTCAGAAAGTTGGGCAGGGAGTTCCAGGCCGAATTCAGTTGGTTCTCAACGGACCTGGCGGAGTTAACCGAAAATTTCAATACAATCAATTGGATTTTGGCAGTCTTACCAATTGTCTGATATAGGTCTTGCTATCAGAGTGTTGAGTAGGATAGATGTTGTCATGCAGGAAATCAGGTATGCCGTTATTACATATAGCGCTACTCTCAAGGATTGGAAAACGTCTGGTATAAGATACCAATAGAAGGCCAGAATAGACAATTTTGGCCAGTAGATGCCAGTATCGAAGAAGTATTCGGCTGCCCAAACTGTCTAGATATATATCACGGATCAGTTTATACTCCCAGTAGCTTTGAAGTCCCTTACCTTTTGGTAGTCGACACTCGGGATAAGACCATCTGGGCCAGCCGGGGGATGATGAATGAGGATTAGCATGGACAATGTCGAAGTTATAAACCATCCCAAGGCGAAGATCCAACCCATGAATGCAAAGTACTCAGAAAGAGTGAGTTTCTTTCTTTCATAGTAAAGTCTAGTCCAGCACCGAAGAATAACTGTAAAGAGTGCCAAGCCTAACAACACTGCTTGGATGGCCTGTTAAGACGTCAGTATAAGGTGCTCAGATATAAGAGAGATAGGGATATTTAACACACAATTCCGACTGATATGAGCATTTTTCTTCTTCAGTCGCGTTCGGAGAGCACTCAATCATGCTTCCAGAGGAGTGATTAAACCAAGATGAATCACGTCTGAGCATGAGGGTTGGCCTGGAAAGAGTATCTCAACTACGCGTCAAAGCTTTAGTGGCGTACGTCACTGTGTCCCGAAGACCTGATGTCAAATGCAAGCACATTCCAAGCACAAGCGCTGGTCACTAATGAGGTTGGGTGGCGTTTAACACCAAAACGTGATGCGGGAGACTTGAAAATGTCTTGAAGGAACTGAATTTTGCGCGAGATCATGAATCGAGCTGGCACGGGAATGGAAATGCAGCACGGGGGATCTCAATTGAAGCAGATCTATAACTGTAAGATATCTTTGAGCAATTCAGGATGAATTGTTGCACCGAGGTGTTATGGCCTTGACATGGTCTAACTGGATGCAGCGCGTAGAGGCCAAAGTAACTGGATTCACGGCTCAAGATGATCGACATTAAAACACAGTGGCGTAGCGCCATCGTTCCTCACTCTCGGTACCCGTCACCACTCCTCAGGGAGCAAGAAAACTTCTGATACTGAATTAGGGTGCTAAAATAAAGTGGTCTAAAGTTCTACTAAGAATATACCAAGTTTACCTAAGTCTTTTTATTACTTAGGTAAGAGGTCCTAAGTTTTCTTACCTCCCCTTGCCACTTTACTTACCCTGCAGATGGGGATTTTGAATGGCTCTAGATTCAAGGGGTCATCCCCACGATGTGTTTGTTGCTATGGGTGGCACTATGACTGTTACTTGGGCATCATAGTAGAAGTCACGGGCTATAATGTTTCCGAGAGGCTATATCTTTGCAGAAACACGCGTTGAGGCGTTTCTGAGTCGAACAACCTGTCATAATAAACTCTTCAAACATTAAGGTCACAAATGGAATAAGACACGAATGTGGTATTCTCCGACATAATAAACTTTTACCGAGCAACGACATATCTCATGATTTTTAACTTATAAGTTTCATTATAGCTTAGAAGCAACAGCTGTCTATGCGTTAAAGATCTTGAAAGGCTGCTATCTCAGTCCTTGCTAATAAGATGGTTGAAAAATTCCCCTAGGAAGTACCCAGACCTCTTTGCATACCTCGTCTTATCCTCAGACTCAAAATCGATCCACGTTGCCCCAAACCTATCCGAGAAACCAGCAGCCCATTCCCAGTTATCTGTAAATGTCCATCCAAAGTACGACTTGATCACAACACCCTCCTGCGACGCCTTGGCCACTTCTGTGAGGTAGCTCTTGTAAAAGTCAACCCTGAAGGGATCTTCCAAAACATCATCAGGACCGTTTGGATTCCAGTCATGCTCACCCTGTGCCGTGGTGCCATTCTCAGTGATGTAGATCGGTATGCCGTAGCGGTTCCAGATCCAGCGGAGCAACTTTGCCCAGCCCCAAGGAGTTGTTCGTAGCCAGTATGTGTCACTCATTGGGCCTCGCCATTCTCCTTTCTTATTCTCATCAAGCTTGTCAACATTGCCCAAATGGTCATTTATATCAGCAGGTCCGTCGCAATGACGGACGTAGAAAGCTGAGTAAGAGTTCATGCCATAAAACTCCGAACTTCCTAGCACAAGCTTGCTTTCTTCTGGTGTAAATCTCGGAAGACGGTCATCCAGCTGTGCACGCATGGACTCTGGGTAATCTCCCGTCTTGTACAAGGGGTCGCCAAACCAGGCGATTTCGAACTCTCTCGCTCGTTCCGCTGCTTCTTGATCTAGCGGATCATCGACGTCCCAGGGCTCAGACCAATTGCCATGAAGGGTAATCATGATTTTGCCTTTCTGGTTGGGTTTGAACTCGCGCTTATACATGTCGGCAACGTATGCATGCGACACAAGTTCCGTGTGACTGACAATGAAGGGTTCTGTGCTGCTATCCCCTTCTTCATTGCGGTCACGAAAACTCGATCGACCTGGAGCGTGTACTCCGGCGGCATAACCAGCAAGGGAATAGACGCCAGGCTCATTATATGTGATCCAGTTCTTGACGCGGTCCCCGAAGCGCTCAAAGCATACCCGGGCATAACGAACAAAGTCAGGAGTGTATGCATCTTTGTTGAGCATACCCCCATAACGATCTTCCAAAGCCTGAGGGATGTCCCAGTGAAAGAGCGTGACGAAAGGTGTGATATTGTTTGCAAGAAGCTCGTCAATCAAGCGATTGTAGTATGATATACCCTCCTCATTGACAGGGTCATCCTTTCCGCCCAAGGGAATGATTCGTGACCATGAAAGTGAGAACCGATAACCCGTGACTTTGTACTTGCGAAGCCACTCAACATCAGTCTTGTAAAGATCATAAGACTTTACAGCATCGTCACCGGTACTGCCATCTTTGACCTTTCCTGGAGTATGAGCAAAGGTATCCCATATTGAAACACCTTTGCCATCCTTGTTCCATGCACCTTCGACTTGGGCCGCTGCTGTGGCAAAACCCCAGATAAAGTCACGAGGTAAGGCACCTCTGATGGACTCGTCAAATTGCTGAGAACCCATTTCCAGTGATACTGTTGCCACTGTTGAAGAAAAGGAAGATGAGTGAGCTAAGAGGAAGGGTCGAGAACGCTCAGCGCCTGCAAGTAACAGCCATCTACACTGGCAAGGGGATGCAACAAAACTTAGGACCTCTATCCTAGTCTAGGTGATAAAAAGGCTTAGGTAAACTTAGCACAATTTAATATAACTTAGGTAGATTTAGAGGACCTTAGACTAAGTATTTTGGTCACCTTGGTTCATTGTCAGTAGTTTTACGCCCCGGGACTGGGAGGGGAAACTGCATGATTGAGGCGGAGGGGCGATATTACCCACGAATCAGCATGCTTATCCCACGCATGTTGTCAGCACCCAATGAGTCACGTCACTTGAGGAACTTGACTTATCACCGTCTCATGTATGTTCGGGTTGTGGGAGGGATCTGCGAGAGCGTCCGTTTCTGAATATCATCATCCGTCGCTTGTTCTACCGGCCCGCCTTTCCATTTACCCACTGCGCAGATCACCCACTAGTTCTGCATATACCGAGCTACAGCTGGAAAGGGAAGGAGAATATTTGGCATGCATACTACATCTGATCTGCGTTCGCGGGGTCATACGCGTATCAATTGACAGTTACTCGGATAGCGGTTAAGGCACCAGTCATTGACTACTGCGGCGTGGCAAGCTAAATACTAAATTGCGCAGGTATTCTTGATTGATACAGGAGCCTGGCAGTCAAAGTTACTATAACTAAGCTATCGTGGGATTGCTACGAGCCCGCCTCTTTTCCTCCTTGATTGAAGCCCATTTAGCATCTGCAATCTTCACACTGAGCTTGGTGGGGTTAGTATTCTTGGTTTCAAAAATGTGGTCAATCTCCTCCAGATTCAGCTTTCCAGTCTCGGGGAAGATGAAGTAAGCCACGATAAGCTGGATAAGATTGTAGGCAATATAGACGGCCCAGATCTTGTATCCGACTTTCTGGATCCCAACTGAAATACCATAATTGTGGACGACGCCAGCAGCACCCTTTGGAATGTCAGCCTTTGCAAGAATAATGTCTTGTCGGCAACGTACCTGGAACATCGTATACAGTGCCATCCCCTTTGCTCTCAAAGGCAGAGACAGTAGTTCAACCGGGTACAAGTTGTGCATCGTCGCTATAAAAGACGCGCTGCAGACTTGGAAACAGTAGATCCAGACAACAGTGAGATAAGACAGGTATCTGTCTCCTTGCACATTGACTCGCCAACTTGTAATTGTGACCGCGGTTTGCGCAATGATGATACAAATCAAGCCCACAAAGATTAGAGTTCGTCGGCGGAAATATTCGATGATGTAGGCACCAAAGAGAGTGAACACAAAGTAAGTGGCAGTCAGACCTAGTGTGATGCCCAAGACATCGAGCTTCTTGGTAATGCCGATTGTTTGCAGCGCTGGGTCCATGTACAGTCCAATGATGCCGCCACCTATGACGAGTTAGAGACAACCAAAATGTGAGTTGGCGGTTAGAGCTTACCATTCCACTGTTGGAAGATCGAATAGAGGAGAAGGACAAAGGTTCGAAAGCCAACAGCTTTGGTAAAGAAGACTCTAAAGTCCCACACAGCACGGAATCCAACCGCAGAAGTCTCAATCGACTCGTCAATCTGAGCTATCAGGGTCTCGACAAATGGGTGATTAGGGTCTTCCGACGAAGTAAAGTACTTTGAGATCATGGTGCGAGCCTTTTCTCTCTGACCTTTCATGATCATGTATCGTGGTGATTCTGGGCAGAACCAGTAGATAGTGACGCACACAAAGAACGGAAAGATGGCTTGGATAAGAAACGCCACTCTCCAGCTCCAGTTACTCTCCCAGTGCGTAAATCCCATCATGATACCGACGATGGCAAGGGAGCCAACCTGGAAGAAGGCACCAAAGATTCCAACGATGCTGGTCATCGCGTTACTGGGTAGTTCAGAGGCGGGCACGGGAGAGGGACTCACTGTCCACGGATATGAGGAGGTGCAACCTCTGCGATGTACTGCGAGCTCGTGCAAAGCGCGGTACCAAAGCCAAGCACAAAGCGACCAAACATAAAGACTTTGACATTCGGGGCGAAGCACTGAATGAGAGAAGCTACAATAGTGAGAAAACACCCGAGGAAGTTGACGCTGCGACGACCAATCTTATCCGCGACACTGAGGAATGGAGCGCCGCAGAAGTTGCCGATTGTCATGAGAGCGTTGATGACACCGAGTGTTGAGCCGCTGTTTTCGAAACCGAAATACTCATGCCAATAGGTGTTGGAGTTGATACTGCTGATGACACCCCAGTCGATACCATATCTACAAAAGTGTCAACTCATCGCCATCAAAAGCTTAATGAGTAAAGAGTCTTACGCGGCTTGATTAAATCCCATGGTCACCATTATGAGAAAGATGCGGAAGCCAGCTCTAGATTTGAGAGACAGAGCTTCTCGCGACTTGGTGATCAGATGGTCCTCGGTGATTCGCGCTGTGACGATCTCTTCGACAGCGACGCCTGACTTGTTTGCATCGGCTTGGACATCTTGGTAAATGTTCTGGCGCTCGAAAGAGGGTCGTCGTGCCTGAATTGGCATATTGATATCCTGTACAATGGTGCTGATATCTTGTACATTCAAAACACTGCAAGCTCAACTGATGCGATTTGCTGTTGGGTCTTAGATTGTATTTATATAATATGCAAAGGATGCTTTCAGTGCCGCCATTGCTGAGTGTATGGTCTCAACCTAGTTAGTGAACCTATTCCAATTTGAGTGCGGCACGAGAGCCGTGGCCCGTCGACAAACTGGTCGAATGCAGACCGCATCCCACAAAATTCAGATCACACCACTACTGAACTGTCCATCCTTTCTTTGGTGGGTTCTTCATGTACGTGATAGCTGCACTGCAGTCTGTGCCATGTCGGCTAAATCACTCCAGTTTTTAAACCACTCTCAACTCTGGGGCATGTGGGTACATGATCAACTTAAATAATAATCCCTCCAATAGCAACGTCGATCCCGTCGTTACCCCATGGGCCGTTGATCCGTCCGCATGGGTCTGTGGGGTTTACCATCCTGTTCGGGTCTAAGTCATCATCAATCGGCCCTGTTCGGCAAACAAAAAACAACAAGAGATTCACCAACTTCCCCTCATCAATTAGCATCATTCCATGCGCCTTTTCCACCATCAAGCGCCATGAATCCCTCGCGGCAAAACGGCACGCATACCCAGTCATCCCCCATGGACCAAGGCGAGTCAGACAAAGGCATGCTCTTGCATTATGCCGCCCCCGCATCTTCGTGGTCTGAGGCTCTTCCAATTGGTAACGGGCGGCTGGGAGCTATGGTCTACGGGCGAACGTCGACCGAGCTGCTCCAACTCAATGAGGACTCTGTTTGGTATGGCGGCCCGCAGGACAGAACACCTCGAGATGCGCATAGTCATTTAGCGACGCTTAGGCAATTGATCAGAAATGAGAAGCACAAGGATGCGGAAGATCTTGTTAAGGAGGCCTTCTTTGCTACGCCATCGAGCATGAGACACTACGAGCCGCTGGGCCAATGCAAGATTGTGTTTAATCACGACGAGAGTGAGGTGACCGACTACACAAGGCATCTCGACCTGGAAACTTCGCAAGTCACAACACGTTACAAATGCAAGGACATATCTTATCGCCGAGATATAATTGCCAGCTTTCCAGATAGTGTACTAGCCATCCAAGTCCAAGCATCTGAAAAGACCCGCTTCGTTATACGCTTGAATCGACAGAGCGAGCATGAGGGAGAGACCAACGAGTACCTCGATAGCATCTTCGCGCAAGACTCACGAATTATTCTCAACGCGACACCTGGTGGTGCAAATAGCAATCGTCTGTCTCTCGTTCTTGGAGTTTCCTGCGGACCTGGCGAAGGAACTGTCAAGGCAGTTGGAAATTGCCTCATTGTCGACGCGAGCAAATGTGTCATCGCCATTGGGGCGCATACCACGTTTAGAAAAGAAGACCCTGAAAGATCAGCTCTTTTGAATGTTGATGATGCTCTTAAGAAGCCATGGGATGTTCTTATCCGCCGCCATCGATCTGATTACACTAACCTCTTTGGACGAATGTCCCTTCGGCTATTCCCTGACGCGAACCATCTACCAACAAATAAGAGAATCGTCAGCAATAGAGATCCAGGCCTAGTAGCTCTTTATCACAACTACGGACGATATCTACTCATTTCTTCAAGTCGAAACTCTGAGAAGGCTCTGCCCGCAACGTTACAAGGGATATGGAACCCTTCCTTTTCACCACCCTGGGGATCAAAATTCACCATCAACATCAACCTTCAAATGAACTACTGGCCAGCCATCCCATGCAGCCTCATCCAGTGTGCTATACCACTGATTAACCTTCTCGAACGCATGGCGGAAAGAGGCAAAATAACAGCCAAGATGATGTACAACTGCAAAGGATGGTGTGCTCATCATAACACTGACATATGGGCTGACACGGATCCTCAAGATCGGTGGATGCCTGCTACTATCTGGCCGCTGGGAGGGGCCTGGTTGTGTACGGATGTTGTCAGAATGCTCATATATCAGTACGAGCCCACCCTTCACTGTCGCATTGCTCCTATTCTCGAAGGCTGCGTCCAGTTCCTTCTTGACTTTCTCATTCCGTCTGCTTGCGGCAGATACTTGGTTACCAACCCATCCTTGTCTCCAGAAAACAGTTTCATATCTCAATCAGGAGAAACAGGCATTTTCTGTGAGGGATCTGTTATCGACATGACAATCGTGCGCATTGCCTTTGAGAGTTTCCTCTGGAGCATCAGTATCCTCGACCCAGATCATCCGCGAAGGGACGATGTCATTGCAGCTCTTGATAAGCTTCCGCCCATGTCACTCAATAAAGATGGACTCATACAGGAATGGGGACTCAAGAATCACAAAGAGGCTGAACTCGGACACCGCCACGTATCTCATCTGTTCGGACTATACCCCGATGACTCTATCAGCATGGACTCGTCGCCGCTCCTGATTAAAGCTGCGAAGAAGGTTCTTGCGAGGAGAGCGGAGCACGGAGGAGGTCACACCGGCTGGAGCAGGGCATGGCTATTGAACCTTCACGCCCGTCTTGGAGACTCGGAAGGTTGCGAGGAGCACATGGACCTATTATTGAAAACATCGACATTACCAAACATGCTGGATAATCATCCTCCGTTCCAGATTGACGGCAACTTTGGTGGATGTGCTGGCATCTTGGAGTGTCTGGTCCAATCTACGTTACGATCCGAACCATCAAGGCAGGTCGTTGTGATACATCTACTTCCGAGCTTACCGTCGTCTTGGACAGGGGGGAAGTTGACGCATGTCAGGGCCATGGGAGGTTGGCTTGTCTCTCTCGAGTGGAGGGCAGGCATGCTTGTAAAACCGCTGCGAGTTGAAGCTACTGTGATTCAGGCTCCAGACGCACTCGTTGTGTTTCCTGATGGGGAGAAGGTTTATGTGTCGAGTAAGAAAGTTGGCGCACAAAGTATATGGCACAAATAATGGGTCGTAGTATTAAAGACAAGATAGTTAATTTAATGCCACTTGTCTTTCGTATCCTTGACCAAGGAGAATCCTAAATACTTCTTTTTTGAACTGTGAATTATCACTCCAAACCCGGCGCGTAAACAACGTGGTTTAATAATAGCCGTCTCCAATCCAAATCTCCCACGACAATAAAACTTGACGCGTCCATCCTTTCATGTTATATCCAGACTTGTCAAGCCAGAGTCCTAACTCTAGTCTCAGACAAGGGAATATACCGGTGTCTTTTCGAGGAGGCGAAGCAACGTCAAACTTGTACTAAAAGTGTCAGCGTATTCAACCCATAATCTATTCTACAAGCCTTCATACCAATTTATCACCAGGAACTATTCGAGCCGTTCATGGCACGCCTGCTCGTGTCGCTGCCCTGGCTGGCTGTCTGTCTGGACTTTCCTTTGCGGAAGCCGTTGCTTGACCCGTGAAAATTCTGATCCCAAGCCTTTTGGCCAATGTCTTTAAGCATTGACTGCCTCGCTTCCTGCTTGATTGACGCGACCTTACGCTTAGTCGACGGCAGGTGGCTTTTCACATTACTCTTAGCCGTTTTCATCTTCTTTCGTGAACTTCCACAGCACATGATGATGATTGTAGCTTTCTAAAAGATGAGTGAGATGAGGAAGGGCGTGTATGGGAGGGGCAGTGTAGTCAAATTTGTTGGTGAGGAAAAGGAAAAGAGAGATCATCTAGGGAGAACCGGGTATTTATAGACAAAAAGAGGCAGTATTAACTAGGTTCTCTGTGGTGATATAAGCTCTCAGCCACAAGTCTCAACTGCAAGGAACACATCTTGTACACAGTCCCCTCATGCCCACGAGGTCGACAGCAGGGCCACTGATGGAAACAAAACAACCTTCCAATTGGATAAGTATAAAGTTTAAGAAATCGAGTTCTATCGCTCACAAAACCATGCAATTAAGCTAAAGTAATAATAAACTCTGATAACACGTGTCTCATCAAGGGGATCTGCCCAGCATTCGCCCAACCACAACGATTCTCATAACCGTCTCAGCACTCTCCCTCATCAATTTCTCCTCCTCCAGAACCGTATCATCCAGACTTATTGGACGCTGAATAATACATGTAAAAGCATCCATCCCGATATCATAGTTCAATCTGGCCCCTGGCCAATCGTACCAGCGATGGCTATCACAGAAAGTCTATGTTTCTTTGCAAGTCTGGCCACTTCTGCGGGGATCTTTCCCCTCGGAGTTTGATCATCAATGCCCCCCCTCCGAAGTCAAAACAAGGTTCGCAGTCGTCGAAAATACTGTGCTGGTTGATGTACTGCATAGTGACCTCGTATCTGGGCCTGAGTGTAGCTCCTACCAAGCGCAAGCCTGTTCCAAGACTTCCTGAAGCACCGCCACCGGGAGCAAGTCGTACTTTCTTGTCGCAAAGAATTCCAGTAGCAACGTCTGCCAACTTCTCCATGGCAAGACTGAGGCGTGCGACCTGCTCTGGTGTTGATCCTTTGTTTGGACGAAAGACGTTTGCCACTTCGTCTGGTCCGCAAAGCGCATTTGTATCGAGACATCACTGAGGCGAGTCGAGGTAAGGGACGCTTCATTCATCGCAGGGCTTAGGAGACCATCACTGGGCAGCTCGCTAATGACTTTGGCATGTCAGGGTGCGGAGGACAATGGAAGCTGTGACGGGGATAAAGTTTAAGCTTCATTCAAAATCTCGTGACTTGACTGGGCAATTCTGAGTTCAACTTCATCAGGTTGCGTGTTAACGGCGACGCCATTGCTTGGCCCTTATCTAAGTTCGGTGAAGCACTGATTCTGCCAATCAATGAGAGACACGCCCTGTGCACAAGGCATATTTATAGAAAGGCCACTGGGGAAGATCTTTGGCTGCGGGGAGTTCATATAACTTTATTTTTTGCTGGCGAGTTCACGCGATATGCTTTGAAGATATGACATGTGAGCCCTGGGGTGAAAGTACAAAGTTAATATTGCAGAACCTGTCCATTGGAACCCGCGCACAAATTGCACTTCAGGGCTAGAGCTTTTTGAAAAACCTGGGAACCAAATTCAATCAACTCTGTATCTTGAAATGTTCCGAATCTCATGGTGAGACGATGCGCGATGTGATTTCCGCCTTTCTTGGAGATGCTGCTTGAGCAAATGAGATGGCTCCAAACCAACCAAGCTAAGTTGAAACGAAACTTCTAAGCTACCCCAGTGACCGCCATGGACAATTGATAGCTGGAACCAATGCCATGCTCTATAATCTCTCAATCGGCGATATAGAAAATGACGGCAAAACGCCTAGCAGCATAGTGTCTTGGACAGTAGCCTCATCAGTGACGCATTCAGGCTGTGTAGCCATGATAGTATTTTCCTGCCAGCAAGATAATGCGGAATCGCATGGTTCTGGTGTTGTTCTTCTCACTTATGCGGGCTATTCCTTTGTCTTTGCAGATTCTAGCTTTGGTTTCCAAAGCTGGCCAAGATACAGCCTTCTCGTCGTGGTAGGCACTTGCAATATGTAAAAATATACCTCAGCATCTTAGTCCTTCCACGATAGAAACCAACACATCACATTCCATTCATTTACTCATTCCCTCGTTTCATCACTGGCCTTTACAACTTATACATATGCGATTTTCGTTCATCTATCGTTTGACCCTTTAGCCATTATCCCCAAGTCATGAGAAAAAGTAATAGTCCAGCGCTTTTAAGCGCTGGCTCTCGTTCCTCTCTTTGGAGGTCCTGGAACCTAATACTTGAAGACTTGGCCACCTATGAGAAGTCGCGTGAGAACTACCCCTGGCTGATACATGGCCAGAATTAGGACACAATTAATGACTCGAAACGTTCGAGTTGTCCAAGGGTTAATTCTTCGCCAAGTGACGGGGTTGCTGTTACTCGTCGTCTATGTCATCTGCATGGCCTCGGGAATTATTGTCATGTGGCTCTCAATACCCTATTATCTCATTCAATTTGCGTTAATTTTTCGCTTTCATTGCAACTCTTATGGTTGCCTTTTCTAGAAGATTAAATCCATTGCTCTGCCAAGCCTTGCTTGAGTCAACACAGGTGATTTCAATCTCCGCCGCGCACGTCACCAGTTTCATACCTCTTGTCCCATGAACAAGTGCGGCAATTGTCACAGGTAATTGATACACCATCATTGCCAGACAAACTCGCAGTTCTCGTCAGGCGCGATAGTCAATACGAGGTGGATGCTTGATGGGAACTGTCTTGCCGTGGCCGTATACGGTATAGTGCGGCGGTACCAGTAACTTATTGGACTGCCTTGCCGCAAGTGCGGGGTCAGAGTAAGGCGAGGCTTTAGATCCGACCCGAGACAGCACATTACTTCGGCTATTCCTAGTAGAAACCGGCAGATCATTATGACAAGTAGTGGCTGCGAGCTTTGCCTTTGATTTGCAGGCAAATATTCTCATTCCGAGGTTTGCTCAAATAGGTAAAGGTTTCGTGATTGTAAATCGGAATAATATTCCGAGATGTTCAGATATATAATGTCAGACAGTTATTGCAGACCCTGTTATCTACAAGCCCCACCAAGATACCCCAATACACATATAACGTTCTCTTACTACGACTTGTTATAATGTCGCCCTCAGCAAACATGGAAGAGTATCGAAGCGGAGACCCAAGTCTGGCTTTTGTCGATGATGAAGCAGAAAAAGCTCCTACGTTTGATGATCCCTATGAGGAGCGCAAGTATGTCAAGCACCGGCTAGCACTAGGATTCCGGGTGCTAGCAAACTTTGGTCTTGCTGAAGGCGTTGCTGGACATGTAACTGTGAGGGATCCAGTCGATCCCAATAGCTTCTGGGTAAACCCTTTCGGTATGTTATTTACAGTCCGCATATGATCCTGCGCCTGTCTTCACACGCAGCTTGACTAAATCTCATTTTGCACAGGGCTACACTTCTCGCTTATCCGTGACGAAGACCTGATTCGCGTCAGTCATGAGGGTAAGGTAGTTGATGGAGGAAAAAATAGGCGATTGAATTATGGTTTGTTCCCTTTCGGACTGACTTGCATACCCTTAATTTCTAATACTTCAATTCCAGCGGCCTATGCTATTCATGCAGAAATACACAAAGCTCGCCCTGATGTTCTCTGCGCGGCCCATTCGCATAGTACCTACGGAAGGGCTTTTTGCGCCACCGGAAGAACACTAGATATGCTCACGCAAGATTTCTGCGTATTTTGGAACGATCATATCCTGTGGTCGAATTTTGCCGGGCTTGTACTGGCCCCAGCTGAAGGCAAAGCCATTGCCGCAGCTCTAGGCAATAAGAAAGCAGCTCTTCTGGGCAACCACGGGATCATGACAGTCGGGCCCACCATCGAGGCTACTATCGCGTGGTTCGTGCTGATGGAGCGATGCTGTCAGATCCAACTTTTGGCCGACGCGAGCTCGGCAGGATCGGGAAAACCACTTTTGACGATTGGCGAGCACGAAGCTAAATCTACTTGGGAGGCAGTTGGAACGACAGGCAATGGATACTTCCAGGGTCTCCCTCTTTTCCAGGTTGCGGAACAAGAGTTTGGTGAAAGGACATTTTTGGGAAAAGGGCTCAAGGCAGCCTGATTTTATTTAAGCAAAACTAGCTATAGAATATCTACATGAATAGAATTCTAACTCCAACCCCATATGATTTATAGGTACTCAATACATATCTTCCAAACATACAGAGACTAAACATCCAAGTTCATTCCCTCGCGAGCAGCAATAACTTGGCTGCACAGTGCATTGATCCTCATATACTTGTAAAAGTTGTCAACTCCAACGACATAAGGATTCGAGGCGCCTGGGGCACGGTGGGCCAGGATATCGGCGTTGTAAAGACTGTGGTCGGCGACATTATGGTTTGAGAGAAGGACATCGACCCCCTTCTTCTTGGATATTTCGGCAAATCTGTTCTGCGATGCAATTTTCTGTTCTCGCGAAGTCTTATCTGCTGGCGTACCGGTACCACCAGACAGTCCGGCCAAATGACGCTTGCCCTTGTCAACAACGGGGAAGATGAGTGAAAGCGTGCCGGGAGTGTGCCCCTTTGTTTGCACAATGTTAAAGGCAACATCTCCAAAGGTGAGGACATCGCCGTCGACAACCACCTTGTCTTTGACGGGGACTGGCGTTTTCCCATCCTTTCCTTGCTCAGCCATGCCCTCCCATGCCGCCTCGGTGGCGTAGACAGAAGCATTAAACTGGTCCTGAATGTACTTGGCTCCCCCAAAATGGTCAATGTGCTCGTGCGTGATGATCAGGTGCTTGATATCGCTACCCTTGTAGCCCAGCTTTTCCAAGTCGGGGATCATGATCTTCTCAATCTCGTCTTGATTATCGAGGGCATCAATCACGACCAAGCCATCGCCAGTATCATACGCCCAGGCATGAACATACGCATGGCCGACAAAAAAGAATTTGTCGAAAGCCGCGAAGGGATTCACGAAACCGGGTGGCATTGCGAAGGTAGCTGGATATACCTGCTGGGTGATGCATTGATCAACAAAATACTGGTGAATTGAGCCATCGGTGGCGAGTCGCCTGCCTTCATTCAGAAGACGCGTGACGTTCTCTTTCTGCTCATTGGGGAAGGTGGTGATGTTGAAGAACTCGGAGATGGGCTTGATCTGGGCCTGGGCAAGCGACGAGTTTAGCCCCAGAACCAAGGAGGCCGTGAGAAAGGAAGTAGTTGAACGCATGCTGAAAGGTGCGGAAGATGAAACTTGGTGGCTGACTACACTGAGGAAATTCGGAGCTAAGCCGATAGTCGAGGAGTATAAATGTATTTAAGCTTGACTCGTGCTGTGGAGTTGATTTCACGGGTCTTTTGCTACTGTTTTTTGACCGCCTCGGTGTACAAGATTTGCTTACTGTTTTCCGAGTGGGATAGGTCTTGGAAACGGGGTCCTCAACCAGGATGCATGAAGATGGGATCAGGGTCATTTAAGTGCAAAGATCATGCAAACAGCAATTTCCACCTATAACAAGGTATAAAAATTTAAAGTTTTTCAAGCGGGTTGACCTTGGTTTAAGATCTTGGGAACCAAGGATGGCCCCGAGTCAGTTGCGTTTTTTTCTCAGGATACTCTGCCTGATATAAATTATATTTATCCTCTCAAGAGATTTAATACTAATATTTTAATAATATTATATATCTAAAGTATATAAG
>JABSSZ010000319.1:0-34323 GCA_013755755.1 Fusarium sp. NRRL 25184
TAGTTTTAATTAATTAGATAATCTATTATATTTTTAAAAAGATTTAAAGTTTAAAGGCTAGAATTTTTAATTAACTTGCTTATCTAATTAACTTACTTATTAACTATATTAATTATAATCTTAAATTAGAATTTTAGAAGCTTATTAATTTTTATAAAAATTATATTACTTATTATAAGTAAACTAGAGTTTATCAGTTATTAAATAATGCAAGGGATGCCATTAGGCACTTATTAGATAGTAGTTACATAATTATATATAATTTCCTGAAATTACTCTATAAAACGACCCCATAATAAGTTCTGCTTATTAAACACATTAGCTAAGAATTATATATATTCCACCGTGAGGTATCCAGTCTGATCTCTGCTAATATTATATTCCTTTAACAATTCGAGAACAATTAATATAACCGAATTAACTCTAATCGCCAGTGAATAATACCTAGATTAATCGCAATCTTCTCGCACAGGCATCAATTTTCCTCCGACCCTCTTCAGATTTAACAAAACCATTTGCTATCTCTTCAACTCTGTCCAGTTGCTTCCAATCGTCCATTCCGATCTGGCTCAGGTCATCCCCTACATTAAGTCGTTCATACACATCTTTAAGTCCATCTCGCACAGCAAGCTGCTCGAACTGGAGATGATTGCGCTCTGTAATAGTCAGTTGACGGATGGAGTAATCTAGGATGCCGAATAAGCTGCTAGGAGGAGCGTTGAAAGCCGGCTTTCCCGTGCCTATACTAACAATTGCATCCACCCTCTCTCCCGGGAACTCATTTTTTGCTTCGTCGTAAACCTCGAGGATAGGATTATTACTAATCAACCCTCCATCCCAGTACTTCTGTCCATTAATGGTGATATTGGGAAAGAACAAAGGTGCTGCGGAAGTAGCTCTGCAGGCTTCCCAGATCTTACATGGAGCGGCGGACTTGGCCCTGGAGTTGTATATTCGCAGTCGACCAGCAACTTCACTTCCTTCTCTGACAGCGCAGAGCAGTCTATTGAGCTCATAATTAGCACACGCCGACCAAAAGCAAAGTAAGCTTACGTTCTACAATTCGTATCTTCCAACTCTCGGAACGGTGCTTCAGCGGGCGTGATGTGGCTCAAATTTAAATGCCCCATTTCTTTGAAGCTGAGTCTCTCGGAGACGACCTCCTGAATGGCCTCCTTGAGAACTTCTCCGGAGAACCATGGTTTGCGAAAACAAGCAATGACCCAGTCAACACTCCTGTATTGCCAGTAGCTTTTCTTGAAAATTCTTTTTGACATAGTCCGATATGCCGCTTTGCAACTCGCGAGGTCCATTCTCTGTCCAGATTAGCTGCGTTGCATGGACTTTGTCTGGCTCACTTACGAGGCGACCGAGCATGACTGCTAGAAGACTGTACTCGAATTAGCTTTGGTCAAACCTCCTCCGATAAAATTCAAATATTTCAAGTGACGCCAAGAATCGTGGCATTCGCGGACTTCCCTTTCATGTCATACGTTCCAGCTAGCAAAGGACTCACTCACCCTCCAGTGCTTGTACCTCCAAGGAGATCAAAGTAGTCACAAGGCTTTATAGCATCTGCTCTCTTCGGGTGATCGTATTCACGGACTCTTTCCATGATAGCTTCCAGAACTATAACAGAAAACAGTCCTCTGACGCCGCCACCATCTGTGCATAGATTCTCAGACGTTATGGAAAGTTCCTATTTTTGGAGTGAGGGAGTATGAGTTACACACCTAGCGATAATATCCGGCGGCCGCGCCCCTGTGTTAAACCAGTCTCTACGTGCACCGGAGCAGGTAGCGGTGGCTTTCCTTCAAGTAGACCGGCGATAGTGTCGACGATTTTGCAGCAGTCTTGGTCTTCAGAATCATACCGAACAAGGTTCATTTGATTTCTGTTCAGTGGGAAGTTCTTAACCCATGGAAGGCCAAGCATGGCGGCCTCCTTCGGTACCAGAATTCCAATATCCTATAGGAGATTAGCTGCATTCACGATCGACGCAATTCAGCAAACAATAGGCCCTTGGGAAAGTGGGCAGAAGGTACAGGGGGATTCATATCTGCCCCTATTTTCTGGATACTGTCCAAAGGGACGCGTGTCTAGTGAGAGAAATTGAACTCACCCTAGTAGCCACATTGATCGTGGAAGGCAGCATCTCCCAAAAGCAAGCAGTTGCCAACTGTTCACCTCCCCAAGAAGCGAAGCGGTGATTAATGCGCGGTATCTGGGACTGCCATTCTTCTAGATACCGTTCCAGGAACAGCTCGCGCAAATTCATTGGGGCACTCCATGCGATAATACCTGAAAAGGTGCCAAAATCAAGTGAACGAATCACTCGACTAATCGCAACGTTGTCATGATCGACGCCGAGGAACACAAAGCCCTTAATTGAGGAATGAATATCGAGGACTGCACTTTGCAGATTCATGAAAGGATGCGTTGAGAGAAAGAGCTATAAAATTAGTGTAAATCATAACCAATTACTACAATGGATATAGGCGCTCTTACTTGCTTCGCGACGTAACCCCCAAAA
This sequence comes from Fusarium sp. NRRL 25184, assembly GCA_013755755.1. Taxonomy (NCBI): domain Eukaryota; kingdom Fungi; phylum Ascomycota; class Sordariomycetes; order Hypocreales; family Nectriaceae; genus Fusarium; species Fusarium sp. NRRL 25184. The sequence continues at coordinate 2,534 of JABSSZ010000319.1, forward strand.
CTATGCCCAAGTAGTATAATTCTGTTTTCCTTGTTCTGCCGCTTTGTTAATTCACGCATCGGCATCTCTGAACGACGACTCACATCTTTGTTTCTAGCTCGGTCATCCACAAGGTCTGCTAGAAGAGCATCCGCGGCGTTGTCTGGCGTGCCGCTATAGCCGAAGACTAGAACACGTGCGAAAGGTATCCTTTTTGGTAGTAATTGTGTTATCCAGCGGTAATCAGTCTTGCTCGAAGTCCAGGAGGTATCCCAAGACCCAGGTAGTCCATGAATGGCAATAATTCTTAGGGCTGTTAACCAAGACTTTCCTCTTCAATCAACTCGTGGTATATATACTCGACTTTATCAGATCTATCGTAGAAAAGACTTGTTTTCGTCCCACATTGGGTCATGCAATACATGCAGACCGAGAGGATGCCTCTGAGAGGTCTCGGTGTACATGATGGCGGGGTCCCATTGCGGCAACTGAGTCACCGTGGGAAGGATCACTCCTTCATGGTCCAGCTCCGGAGCACTTTTCTTTGGAACGTCCTCATCAGGGCCAATTGAATTCTGTGTTTCAACAGGATCAGCTTGAGACATATTGTAGAAAGTGATAAGTGATTCAAATCCGAGATTCTTTAAATCAGTCAAATCTGCATCCTCGTTGCGTAGAGGGTACGACGGACGACGAGTCATATAAATATCCGTCGTAAAAGCGTGCTTTCGGAAGTTACCGATAGCAAAAACCCCAAACATGCATTGCCCTCAAGTCTTAATTTATCACCTTGTATCCAGGCAAACTGCGAGAACTTAGCAATAACACATATGGCTCTTTGCTCTTGCACCAATCATTAACTTGGATACCCTCCGTCGTTAATGGTGCGGTGGCTGGTCACTAGTATGACCTGGTTGTACGAGAATAGATACCTGACGGTCTTGACCGCTTGGATGGTTGCCATTAACGAAGCTGCGACCAATACCTTGTGGTTATTTCCAGTTGTGGTTGTTTCCGGGACGGCTGTTATTGTAGGTTTCTGCGCTATGAAATTTACTTCCCTGAATCTAGGTCACATGTGAATCTAAGAATCCAAATACCAAAATATTCCTAAAGAACGGAACTTGAGATTAGTTAATCCTCCCAATACTTATGTTCTCCATATTGCTTTAATGTCGTCGTATCTATCCGGTTACTATTTTCTTAGCAGTACCAATCCTGTACATCGTGGGATGTACTAGCTCCCCATTTTTTATTACCAGAGAAGCGTGGAGTGGAAGGTTCAGGATTATGCTGGTAAGTGATAATGCAAACGAGCGAAAAATACTTAGAATGTAAAAAACACAATCGGTCATATTTCAGTTTTCCCGCAAAAGGAGGACTTATCCCACAAAATCACATGCTTATTAATTCCAGCTCTGCAGTTGCAATAATATAACATCAAGCCAACGTCAGCCCGCTTCTAACCAGCCACTTTCACTCATCGTGATGGCATGAGTTTTTCAATGGAACACAAAATAAAAAATACGAGGAAATGAGTAAGATTTTCATCATAATAGTTGCCACTCCAACTTAAACCGGCGTTCTCATGCCTTCATACCTTAAGGTCTAAGTAACTGTAAAAACTAAAGTATATTAAAATAATTAGGAATAAGGTGTTTGATAAGCATGGATAGACATAGACATAACATACATAATAAGCGAGTGAACCATCCAAGCGAGTGAGCCACTGTACTATCTAACTTAAAAAGTAATTTTTAAAAGCTCATTAAAAGTTCAAGTTAAGCCTAAAATAGCTAAGATTTAAAAGTTATATATTTAACTTTATAAGACAACTATATACTTAAAAAGGAAATTCTAGCTAATTTATTAACGCATGTTTCCCGATGTTTACAGGAGAGATTTCCCGACATCAAGCTCAATCCTGAACAATTCTCGATTGTTTCAAATCTCTTCAATGAAGCTGTTTCGGAAAGGGGGCCGGCTTTATATCTCCAAAACGATAGCTCTCTTGGACAATTATCTACGGTGGCGGAGCAGGGTCCTCTACCGAGAGTTGTCGCGGAGCCCGATGAGAGCGACTTGCCAGTCAGAGTAGGGAAGGGTATGTCCAAGGCGGATTCGGAAAATACAGGGCCATGACCAATTCTGCTGGTAGTGCATACGCCTCCGGCATCCCACGCTAGCTTTCTAGCTGCAGTCTCGGACACTATTCCTCCAGTCAGCCCAAAGGATCAGGACGTACGTAATATGAAGCACTACAGCATAACACCTTTTACTATTCTGACATATTATCCACAGGATCGCTTACAAACGAGCAGCCTTGCTCAGGAAGAGGACGCCTTTCTCATCAGCAATATCATTGATGAGCTTCCTCCTCGCGAGGTTTCTGAAGCCCTTGTGACTGTGTTTTTCACATTTCTCGAGACCAACTGGTACTATTTCGATAAGAAGAGATTTCTATATCTGTTTACCGAGGTGTATGCTGATGGAGCTTCTGCGCAGCAACTTGACTGTACCAGCATTTGTCACGTTCTTCTTGTCTTGGCTCTGGCGAGTACATTTAAGCATTTGGTCGAGCCATTCCAGTTTGTAGATGCAGACCGAGATGTTCCAGGAGGCAAGCTCTTCGCGAACGCTACCAGGCTAATGCCAAGAGTAATTGCAGCTAATTCTGTCGAGAGCGTGATATGTTCCCTCTTGGTATCACTGTACCTACTTGCCACTGACGACATTGAGCACCACCATATTTATCTGGGATTGGCCTTGAATCAAGCAGTTGGCCTGTCAATGCATCGCGCAGGGGTGGATAGCGAGGAGACTCCCGAATCTCGAGAGGTCAAAGGCCGAGTTTTTTGGACAGTCTACACGATTGAACGGTATGACAGTTATTAATACGCTATATATTTATGAGAGCTGACAGTTCATACAGTCTGACATCTGGTATCATGGGTCTTCCGACAATGCTGCAAGTCAAGGACATCAGCGTTCCGCTGCCCCAGAAGCGACATGATCTAGATGGAGATAACGACCAGGCTGTAGATCGCCTGATTGCAATAACTACGCTGAACATGGGGATGGACGAGATTTTCAATGAAGGGTATGAAATAACCTTTGTTTTTCACCATGTGATAAATACGACAGTAGCTAACAAGAATCCCCAGGCTCATTGAAAAGAGCGAGAGTACATATAATTGGGCCTTGTTTAAAATGGAATCTCTGAGACCACCACTTCCAATTGGTGTCTCCAAGTCCCCAACACCGTCGTTCCGAGCGGATGCACACCTACAGATACTCTATCACATGATTTGGGTAAACATTGGCCGCGGTGCCACGTTGCGTCTTGTTCGCCAATCACTTCAACCTTCACCTGTCTCAATGGTTATAGAAGACCAAGAAGCATATCTCAGATCCCATAAATTGGTCGACCAGTGCAGAGAGGCGGCCACGAGAATCATTGACTGGATTAGTCAGTTGCATCACCGCGGCCTACTCGCCAAATTTTCATTTACAGATTTTCATACATGCAGCTCTGCCATTATTATACTTCTTTTATACTCATTACTCCATCCTACCCATGATTCATTACCTATAACACAAGGCATAAATGCTCTGCAGTTTATGGCCGAGGGCAGTAGGTTGGCCAAGAACGCTCTACGACTTATCGAACGCCTACAGGAGGCTATTCAGAAGTCTATTGGTGTTGGTGTCTCGGGCTCTGCCGTTCGACAGCATTCAACATCAGATATGGTATTGAGTCAGGACTTGTCTCAGAATCAGACTGTTGATAGTGCTGGAAATATTCCTTATGATTCTACCAGTAACTACGAATCTTCTCTTTTATCTGCTAATCCAACCTTGTTTCCCGACTTGGAACCGTGGCTGCTGGAGTATTCCGATCAATACCTAATGATGTTCGGATTCGATGGTTTTGGTTCGGTGTTTAATGCAGATGTTTCTTAGATAGAAGCTTAAGGAAGCAGAGTGTATCTCTTGCACTATAGATAAAAATATATATATTAAGGAGGACTTGTGCTAATTGCTAAAAGGGATCACTTAGTGTTCTTCAGGTCAACGCCGGAAACCTTCACAACAGCCTTCCACGCAGCTTCTTGGTTATCGCGATCATGCAAGTGCGGGTGTTGCATCGCCTCGATCGGGCCAGTGACTTTCGTGGGCGGCGAGGCATAGAATTGCCCTGAGACGTCAGTCCCGAACTCATATGCCTGTAGGTACCGCCGCGCAGCAGTCTCGGGAGTCTGCGACATGCCCGGGATAAGCTTCAGCACCGGAAGCATCACCCACTTTATGGCCAGCCCAGCATTACGCGACGCCTGGGTGTCGGGCGCGCTGCCAGGTGATACAGCATATACGGCCATGCCAGGGGGTAGACGGCGTGCTAGCGCTGCAACCCACCAAACTATTATGAGCTTGGCGTCAGCATACGCCCGGTTGGCTGCGTACTTCATGTTCGGTCCATTTCGCAGGATGGCTTCAATGGCAGCGGTCCGGTCTCCCTGGTGGTGTTTGGCCGCCAAGGTCGCCACGTCTGTGAAGCTGAACAGAGGCATATCCCCCCGGGCAGGTTCTGCACCAGAAATGACAATCCGCGCATTAGGGCTTAGCAGGTTAGCATTGAGCAACCCAACAGCCACTTGATGATGTCCGATTAGCGGGGCCTGAGTAGCTTCGACTCCTGCTGTAGTAAGAACCCGCTTGTTGCCTCCAACTAACCCAGCATTAAGGAGGAGGAAATCGATCGGTGAACCTCGTTTGACGAGCTCGGCGACGGCGCACTGAGTACTGGTCGATTCGTTCAGATCCAGCTCTAGTGGTGTAAAGACCTGCTTCTTTGCTTCTGTGGCGAGCTGTGCGGCTGTTTCCTGGACCCGAGCCAGTCTGCGTCCGGTGACAATGATCTGGCGCCAGCCGTCTGCAGCAAGGGCGAGGGCTGCTGCATAACCAAGCCCTGAGGTTGCGCCAGTGACAAGCGCGATTGAATGTTCCATATGTATTTTCTTGGCAATGTCTTGCTTGTAAGGCTGAAAATTGGTGTCTGGTAGGTGAGTGCTGCTGTAGATGCTTCTGGGTTATTAAGGAAAGGCTACCCCTCTGTAAAGAGTAGTAGCCTGGCCTTTTATATAGTAGTTTAAGCATATTGGAGCCACTGTACTGTGGTTGCGTATATATCTGGCTGCTTGGTCATCATGGCCACCAAACACTTGATACACGGGTTAAATGTTGTCGCGATCTCGTCGGAGCCCGGACGAAGCCCCACTTTCGTGCGGGCTCGGCCGAACTGATGCGCTTTAGCTCGCGCAAGCACGCACGTCACAACATTCCATCTCTATACATGTCTTTTTCTCAGTTACAGGCTGTCAAATAACACCACTATGTCAGAAGGTCTTCACCCAAAACCAATGCGCTTAGGCACGCGAAGCTGTGCTGAGTGTCGGAGGCGGAAAGTCCGATGTGTCTTTCCGGCCGAGCGACCGCCATGCCAGCAATGTATCTTGCGGAGCATCCCATGCACCGCTCAGCAGCCAGCAGCGCCGGAAACTGAATCCCTAGGGGTGCCTCCATCCCTAGCAGATGAGAGACTGAATCAGCGGCTCGCCGACATCGAAACCAATGTGCGCGACATCTGGGCTAGGTTGAGTATGACAGACACATCTCCATCGCTCACAGAGCTTCTGCCAGGGGTTCCATCAACGACGTCTAGCATGGAAAGCCATGCTGGCGCCGAGATGGTGTCAATGGCCGACGTCGAGAATGCTACCCACGCTACCACGCCTGACGACTCTGACTCAACGGATAAAGTCTTTGGCTTCCAAGATGCGCCGCTGCTTACCCTTGTCAAGGCGGCCAGCATGACTGAAGCACTGCAGTTTAATTCCTCCGAGCCGATCATAAGAAATAAGGCCAGCGGCGCCGTCCATTCGCCCGAGGTTCTGATGCTGCAGGATGATGATCTTTTGATGGTCCTTGCGGCAACGGAGCAATATTGGCCCATCTGGCCACCTTGGCAGTACGGTGTCCTGCCTCCGAATATGCCCACTCTTCAGGCCAGCGGAGTTAAATATGCCGCTGAGTTCCTGTCTCGTATGGCAAGGTCCAGTAGCCCATTCATCAAGGCCAAAGTCTGCCTCTGGCTGTCGCTTTGTATTCAACAAGCGCCAAAGACATTGCAGCTGTCGCGCTGTGGATTATCGCAGGAGGCCCTTCTTGCATTGTATATACAAACAGCCAACGAGCTACTTACGTCGGCAGTCAGCACAAGCGAGACATTAGACGGGATTGAGGCCCGCCTTGTCCTGCAGAAGATCTATGTAGACATGGGCAGGCCACGCCAGGCCTGGCTTATCGTCCGTCGGGCCACGGATGAAGCGCTGCTCCTGCGTCTCCATCGTGCTACAGAAGACAAAGGAGGAGGCCGTGAAGTAGCCATATGGAATGAGATATGGCGTCTCGAGACGACCATTGCCCTTATCCTAGGTCTACCTAGCTCTATCCCCACCCCCGACTATGACGACAGCAGGAACAGCGGTAACAGCCCGCTCCATATGCTCCAGCACAGAATGCAGACCCTCGCCGCGTCTATTGTGGGTAGGAACCAGAGCCAGCGGCCAAGCTACCTTGTCACTATGCAGATCAGCCATAAGCTCGATGCATGCCGAGCCCTTATGCCTGACAGCTGGTGGCACGAACCTCCCCAGCAAGACCAGCCATTTGTACAGCTATATATCCAGCAGGCAATTAAGGTGCAGTACTTTCTCGTAACTAAGATGCTGCACCTGCCTTTCATGCTTAGCACCGACGCTGCGTATGAGTACAGCCTCGTATCAGTTGTTGATGCCTCACGGAGTTTGATAGCCGCCTATCTCGGCCTGAGGAACTGTAGCCAGGGTCTGTTTGTTATATGTGAGTCACTTGATTTTCAAGCTTTTAGCGCTGGCATCACGCTTTTAATCCGCCTGCTGTCACTTACGCCAGGGGAGAGGTCCAGCGATGATAATAACAACGGCGAGGACTGGCCACTCCTTGAGGCATTGACTGTGGGCTTGCGGCGCACGGCGAGCGTGATGCATTGCAACGTCGCCAGACAGGCCGCTGAGGTGCTAGGCCTACTTACACAGGCGGCTCGAGGTACCTACGCCGGTCCGGAAAGGTACAACGCCATCCTGCCATACTTTGGCAAGCTCACGATTACCCTAACACAGCATCTAAAAACAACGAATGTGGAAGGATTAGATGAGCGTCAAGAGCCGCAGCAGCAGCTCATGAATCCTCCCTTTGGCACCGTCGAGTTGAGCGCAAATCCATTTGACGTTGGCTACTCTGCCGGAAGTCTTGAGGGAGAGCTCGGCAGCGATTGGTCATATATGGCTGACGTCGACTTCAGCTTTGACTGGACGCAGACCTTTACCTTTAACAATTATAATAACTAGCAGCCATGTGCTGCCTGATCGCGGCTACCTTTGCAATAAGAGACTTGGATGCCTGCTTGACAGCCTGGCAGCGGTCTGTTTCCAAGTTCCATTAAACCTCTTCCTCCTGGCCTTTCTATGCACAGCTTTTGTTACCAACGGCATGGCTCAGGTATACAGCGCCCCGCCAATAGCACAGAGAACATCCCCGGCGGCCCAGCTTGATCATTCCTCGCAGAGGAATTGTATAATATCCATAACATCAATCTTGGTACCAGCTCTTGGAAATGCCGGTGTCATCTTGTTCTGTTCCTCCATCCGGGCTAGACGTATTGCCCCCGCTGTTCGGTACATGTCTGTGTCCAGAGGTCATGGATTGACTGCATTGACGGTTATGTTGTATTTGTGGCCCAGTTCTGTTGCTCAGACACGGGTCCAGGCTTCGACAACTGCACCACCCGGAAATAGATGGCAAATTGGCAATACGTCCGCCTGACCGCATGTAGGGAATAAACGCTTGGGTCATGAAGCAGACGGCGGAGGCCCCACCGAGGAGTGACGTGGTGCAACACGGACAGGGTCCCTGAGACGGGGAGTCCTGTATAACTTCTTGAAGTTGCAATAACGTGTTAAAAGCATTTTCTTATTCGTAGAGCGGCACAAAACCCCAGTCTTTAGAGTTTCACCTAACAGTTCGTACAGCTCATCCAGTTGGCTGACCTGCAAGTGTCTGTATTGAGCTGCCCCAATGGGTCGATTGCACAAGGGATGCTTGCTGACCTGGGCGTTGACGTGTTCCCACTGCTGGGCGGGGAAACTTCCGATAGGCTTGAGGGGCCTGACACAAACGGTGCTGGTTGCATAATTCGCTCAAACAAGGGTCCTCGTGCGGGGTGTCATGAATATATTATCCCCGGACACCTTGTTTTTTCAGTGGTTAAAAAGAGCGTTGAAGTTGATTGATTGATAATTCAACGTCTTGCCGTACCGAGACGGATGCAAAATGTGTGGTGATTCTCCTCAAGATCCTGCTGCGACGGCTGCCAACCAGCCAGAGGGACATTTAGAAGCTGACGTAAGCTGTTCCTGACCCACTCCGAACATGACAACTAGATGCTAATCAGTCTCTCAGGATGACTTGGATGCCAATGACTCGCTTTATCAATCGACGTTAGTATTGTCTCTTGATTTTCTACTTCAAATTTATTAATACAAATGACAGGACTGGGGGTTCAAGTTTTCTATCGTCATTGAACTCGAGCATTTACAACTACAGGTGAGAAACAGGCGTAACGATAGGGTAAATAATATTTACTAACATAAATTGCTATATTTGGTAGATACGAAGTACGTCGCATTAAATAACTGCGGTCCACTACTAACAATGATAGAACGGACGTCGATATCATGCATTCCGAGAAGGCACTTATCCCGTTGTATGTATCAGAACAACACTTCTCAACAATCTCACTCATGCTCAATTTCCAGCCCAATGACGAAGACGAGCAAGAGCGCATGGACCTCGTCCATCATATTTATAGTATCCTTCTTGATGGGAAGCTCCACCTTGCTCCGATTGAAGATAATCCTCAACGCGTCCTCGACCTCGGCACAGGGACTGGCATCTGGGCAATAGACTTCGCAGAGTGAGTGAAAGGTCAAGCTTTGGGTGTTAGCCCGCTGAGCATTGCCATAGCGAACATCCTTCGGCAGAAGTTGTCGGAAACGATCTGAGCCCAATTCAACCAGAATGGTAAGACAAGCCTGCTTGATACTGCATGCCATGTTATTAACAATGTAGGAACCCACCTAATTGCTCCTTCGAAGTAGATGACTTCGAGGACGAATGGGTCTACCGCAAGGAATTCGACTTTATCCACGCTCGCGAGTTAGAAGCATGTATAAGCGACGAAGATCTCATGCTAGAGCGAGCTTTTCGCCATCTACGGTCAAACGGCTACGTTGAACTACAAGGCGTGAACGCCACCTTTGAATCCGATGATGGAACGCTCGATAAAGCGCCTAATGCTAAATTGTGGATGAAGCACTTGATCGAGGCTTGCTCCAAGTTCGGCAAACCGGTTGACTGTGCTGATAAGTGGAAGGATAGGTTGTTGAAGGCGGGGTTTGTGGATGTTCAACAGGAAGTTCGCAAAGTATGTGCTATTTTCAAACACTTTCAGCTTTGTTCCTACTGACTACTGTATAGTTGCCCATTGGACCTTGGCCGAAGGACCCAAAGCTGAAGGAACTTGGTCGATATCAGGCAATCCAAGAGTCCAAGGTCATCGACTCATACACACCTAAGCTTTTTGAGTATGCCCTTGGGTGGAGTGCGGATGAGATTCAGGTATTAATGGCCCAGGTTAAGAATGAGCTTCGAAACCCGACTGTTCACTTGTATCTCCCTGTTTATTTTGTTTGGGGCAGGAAACCTTGAGCTGATACAACTGGAGAAATTGTTAATAAGAGATAACTGACCAGTAGAATAAAAGATGAAGTCACTGGATATGGCTTTCCCTGGTCTCCGTTGGTAGTTATAAAGTATTCACTATGTATAACTATTGATAACTATTGAACGTTCCGCAATTTCCATTACTCAGAACAAGCTCCAGACCTGGATTCACGTCAATGACAGCGGTGCCGGTATAATCGCCGAAGGCACAGGTATTATGTGTTGAAATCAAAAGTAGACATTGCCTCCCAGACGCCTTGTTTCCATTGAACTCTGACATAGCGCAAAGTGGTAGCGCAGCACACGCATTGCAGCAAGCCTGTTAAGTACTAGATGAACCACTAAAAGCTTGGTAGTATCCCTGAGCAAAGGGTACCGAGGCTGATTGGATACCGTAACCCAGGAAACTGCCAGCAATGTTGTCCGGAACGTTATTGGAATCGACGTCGACACATTGGGCATAGACAGTTGCAGTGTAATGCGGAACGATGACAGTGTTGGTAGATGTGGTAAAGGTACTGTTACTGTCAGAACTGGCGATTTAAGAATATCCCGTAATCAAGTTAACTTACGTAGTTGTGGATGTAGTAACAGATGTTGATGGAACTGTACTGGTAGTCCATGAAGTCGACAAGGCATCAGGGGTACTGAGCCAAGAGGTCGAAGTCAACGTTTTGGTAGTCGATATTGTTGTTGTTATCTGAGCTTGTGTGACAAATTGAGCCTTTGTAGCCGTGCTAATGACTGTTGAGCGTATCCAGGATGTCACAGTAGTAAGGCAATTCACTTGTTTTGGGTATGTCTTGGGCAACTGTCTGTTCTTGAGAGCTGGAGGAGAAATAGCACCTCGGATAGCACGACGTTTCTTCTTTGAGGAGCTGTGAGGCAGACTTGTAAAGATAGGGATGAAGCCTGATGGGGTTGAAATTGTCGTTGGGCCGACTAGGGTTGAAGTTGAGGTTGAATCGGTCGACAGGGACGATGTGATAATAGATGTCGATGTGGAAATGGTGATACTAGTCGTGACTGTTGTGCTTGTAACGACATCCTTGATATGAAACGTTAGGAGAAATTCCAGGGACCAAACCAAGTACCGTAACTCATGGTAGCACTTGTACTTACTGTTGACTGAGGTATACTGATCGTAGTGGTAGTAGTCTTAAAGATGGGGTTGTATGAAGTCTTCTTGGGAGGAACAACAACTACAACACTGAGGAAGTATTAGATATTTAATTTTTCAAGGCTTGAGGAATTACTTACGGCGTTTTGTCAACAATAACGCGTAATTTAGCTGTAACTGTTCGGGTCTGGGTAAAGGTGGGGACTGCTCCATTGAGACGAGCTGTTGCTACTACTGTAACACAGCTCTCTTGGCCCTGTGCTGCATGGCATCTTTGAAAAAGTCCAAGAAGACTTAGGCAGACTGTGGCACTTTTCAACCACATAGTTACTTATTTGAAGGTGCGAATTCTTACGAAGGGAGAACTGTTTCTCTTATATTTTATTATTTCTGAAGGACTAAATAAACACTGATACGCTGCAGCTGCTCAGGGCTAGCTTTAACTCTAAGTGGCGCTTGTGGAAAAGATAGCTTCAATAACATACCAACAACTCAGATAAATCAGACTTGAGTTTATCTAGCGGGTTCCGGTCTAAGATTCCCCCGTCCCGGGTGGGCACCATACTAAGAGATAACTGGTAGTAAAAGTCGAGGAACCTAGGCAACTCACTCGACTAAGTATGGATAGGAATGTAACAAATCGTTTTTGGGCCTGGACTGTATGCCGTTTCATCCGCTATCAGAAATAGCCTCGTTTATGCGTCCATAGAGTGGTGTTAAATCGAAAAGTGCACCTAGCTGCGCTGCAAATGAATAAAATTACCGTCTTTGATTGAGGATAGTGCATCTAGAATAGTCCATCGAATTCTGCATGCAGTCTATCGGATTCTGCATCCCAGTTCGTTACCGAGGGACGGGTTAATCTAACAATGGTCTACCCGTTCGGATGGTATCGGCAGGAATGATCCGTTCTCCATTTTATACCTACCCTCTTCCCTACCACATAATATTTTCATATCAACCCTTGATTTTTCCCCCCCACTACGTACTAAAATATTTATCGGAACAGGTTATCCCGTGCCTAAATAGGAAACCCAGGGACTAATGTAGATTTAGAAAGGCGTTGATTTTCATAAGATGGATGAATTTGCTTCTTGTTTTATTTTATTACTAAAGGTGATGATAAAGTCGCCTTATTATTAAAACTCAGCCAAGCTGCGCAGATACCATAGCCACATATCTGAACCTCAGATTGCGGTGATGAACGTTCAATCATACCAATCGCCCTCAGAACTTGCTGCCCAAGTGGCATCTCTTCCTCCACCGCCGCAGCTCCTCCTCTTTGGAGACTCTATCACACAGGGCGCCTCCTCACTTCAGAGCGAGCTGTCTAGACGGTACGCTCGCCGGCTCGATGTACTAAACCGGGGTTTTGGTGGGTACAACACAAACTCAGCTTTGACTCTCCTACCGTCGTTCTTCCCAGCAGTGGCACCTTCGAGAACTGTTCCTCGTGTCGCTGCTATGACGGTTCATTTTGGCGCCAACGACTCTTGTAGCCCTGACGAGCCTCAGCATTGCGACCTCGACACGTTCAAAACAAACGTCAGACGCATCTTGAACTGGGAGGGTGTAAGGCTTCACAAGACAAGAGTAGTCCTTGTGACGCCCTCCCCCGTGGAAGAGTATCGGTTGCCACATGACGGAAAGGGCAGGGCAGACCGAGTGGCGATGTATGCAGACGCGATTCGGGATATCGGGAGGCAGGAAAATGTACCCGTCGTTGACCTTTGGACTGCAATGATGCGCACCACTAATTGGAAAGGTGATGCTGTTGATGGCATATTACCTGGGTCTTCAAAGACAGTCCCCAGCATGGAACTTGGTCGACTCTTCTACGATGGGCTTCACTTGAACCAGGAGGGGTATGAAATTTATACGGAAGAACTTTTACGTGTCCTCGAAGCAGAAGTTCCCGAATGTCAGATAGAAGGCACTGACGAGTGGTATCCCGAGTGGATTAGGTTTCATCCACCTACAGCATCGACAGTAGTTAACGACGCCTCCTGACTTGCTTAAAGAGGCTGCGAGATATATAGAGTACAATTTACTATGCAACTGAATATTATTTGCCTTGCAGAACCTTTCCAAAGCCTATAGTGTCCAAGGGTAATGTAAATAGTGAGCAGAGAATACAAATTGAGGATGCCATAATGAGAGTGTTTGTTTTCAAGGAATAATACAACATACTGCATCATATACTATAGTAGAAAACAGGCTAACAAACAAAAGATATATACACCAAAACCATTTCGCCCAAACTAAAATGTTTATACTTCTTCAACTGCCGCAAGTCCAATCCACAAACAGTACTGTATTCTGCTTTATTCTTTGCTGCTGGTGAAGCCGTTGAGGTTGAGGTTGGTGGTGACATCGATCGACGATGCTGCAAAGAGTTCGGCCACCTAGAGATCATCCTAGTCTGACCGACGAGAAGAGGCTCGGCGACGGGCAGCAGTCGAGACAGCCTTTGTGCTTATGGCCTGAGCATGATCAATCACCACGTCCTGGTACTCTTGCGTGCCATAGAAAATTGCGTAGTCATCATAAGGATTTGCACCACTTGGAAGGTTTGTCCCGAATTGCCAAAAGCTATCATATGCAATGTCGCTGTCAATGATCGTTTGTTGCCACTGCTGCAGGACAGCTGTGCGGTTTGAGGTTGTGCTCTCAACACCATATTCTTCTAGAACGATAGGCTTGCCGTACTTGAGCGCCAGTGTTGCGTGGTCACGGATCCATTGGTTGCCCCAAGGGTACGTGTAGCCCCAGCCAATGGGGTACATATGAACAGTACCATAGTCAAGTGTCGAAATCTTCAGATTGGCTTCAAAGTCGATACCCTCAGAGCAGGAGTACGCATAACCGAGACTGGTGTCGTCCGAACAGAGCCAGCCTTCGTCGCCCAAGGACACACGATGTTTTGGGTCTAGAGATTTGATGAAGCTGGATAGCTCCGTTGCCCAGCTGGTGATCACACTGGTCTCGCAGTTCTGACACCGTGGCTCATTGCAGAGCTGCCAGGAGAAGATAGCCGGGGACTCCTTGTAACGATTGACGATGAATGTCACATAGTCTCTATAAGCTTTCTGAGCCTCTGCATGGGTCCAAAAGCTCTCGTGGGTGCATCCAAAGTAGGCACAGTAGGTGTTGATCCCACCCAGATCATCCCAGTTATTCAGCATGGGTAGAACCAGCTGAATGCCGTGCTTCTCTGCGGCAGCAACAGCGGCGTCCAGGCGCGCGATGCCATTGGTGCCATTGTTAATCGTGATGGTATTCTTGGTCGTGTCGAGGAACTGAAAGTAGACAGGCTGATCAGTGCCTGTGTTGGTGTTGCCGAATGCCCAGACGCGAGTGACTTTGAGCCCACTGTCAGCGATCTGAGACATGGCTTGTTCGACATCGTCGTCTGACGTGAGGTGGCTCATCCACCAGGTATTAGTGCCAGCGAAGTATTGGTTCTTCCCGTCGATGTTGAAAACTGGAGCTTCTTCTCTCTGTCTTGGCCGGCCCTTGACGGCCGATGCTGCTGCAAGAGCAAATAGACCGAGTGAAGTGAATACTCTCATAGCTATCGAAGGTGCGGTTGAGTTGTACGGGAGGCTTGCAGTCAGTAGGATGAGTGACTTGGCTTGCAGTTAGCTTTGGCTGGTCATCTACAGGAATATATATATGTAGCCATACATCAGTGTCTCACGGGACAATAATGGCTGCTGGTGTCTTGATGTAGAACAAGGGACTGAAACATCCTCCGGAGACAATTTAACAAAGTCGTCCCAAGGTCCGAACCGGAAGTGGTAATATTTCTGCATATCATCCTCGAGGTAATTGAATGGAACAGGTCAGTCCCTGGGACACCATTGGTTGCTCGAATCAAACTAGGTTCTCTGGCAACGGTGCTGTCAAGAACTGATTAGAAGTGGATGCGAAGCTCGAGTGACCTGACACGTCGATATTGTATAATAATAACAATAAAACACTGCGCGTCACCCTAATATTATAATACTTGTATAGTATTAATTAAAATATCCCTATCTGCTAGTATATTTCTTGGTTATCTTGATATCTATGCATTTGCATTGTAAATATAATATAGCATTGTTAGACTCTTTGCACCTAATTGTATCATGTCCCCCCCTCTGCTGACAGCCTATTTCATAGTTTATCCCTGTTGGTCTGTCTCCCCGCATTCGATGATTCGATCATTTGATGTTGTATTGTGTGCTTTCAATCGATTATCCCCCGTGGGGAAGTGGATCGACGCTTTGTAATGGAGTTTTCGTACCCCAGGTCAACTAACCCATTCAGGCGCGGTTAGTCTTCTTCCGACCTCATTTAGGCTCGGTTCCCGTTTATAATCAAAGACAGTTCGGCGTGGTTATGTGGGTAACATCATCAACATGTGCTGGTCAACGGACCAATCCGAAATCGCAAAAGCCATAGTTGCAGCCATGGTCGCGGATTACTGTCTTCCCCTCTCAACTTAACTCGTTCGGGCGCGGGTAGCCTCGTCCCGACCTCGCATCCAACATCGACTCATCGATTCGGTTCAGTTAGGTTTGTCCCGCCCCCGCATCTAACAGAACCGATTCGGCATGGATATGCCGAGCAACACCACCAAGACAAGGCTATAGATATTTAAGTTGTTGTAATCCACAGCATATTGCCTTTATTATTATTTTTCTCCCTCATGGTATTCCTCCTAAGCGATTCCCATAAAAATGCAGAAGGAAGACGATAAAGTCCAGACCGTGGAGAGGGTCCCTGACTCTGCAGCTGCTGATCTGGCGACATCAAAGACAGCAAAAGTCGAAAATGTTGCCTATAGCGATGCCATTGCCAAGGATAACCTGTCTCCGCGGGCAACGTCCATCTTCAAGCTCTATGCGATTATTGCTCTTGTCACGTTAAGTAAGGAACATCATAAAAAGCACTTACCCTATAAGTGTTGACCATCGATAGATAATTGCGGCAATGGTTTTGATGGAACCATCATGTCCTCCATCAACGCTATGGATCCTTTCCATAAGTTCTTTGGAACTGAAATGCAAGGTTCTTCTATTGGAGCTGTCTTTGCGCTCTACAGCGTCGGAAACATTCTTGGCTGCCTCGTTGCCGCTCCCGCTGCCGACATATTTGGACGAAAGTTTGGCATGTTGACCGGGTCAATCTTTGTCATCATCGGTACTGTGATCCAAGCGGCGGCCCAGAATGTCGGGACATTCATGGCGGGGAGACTCTTCCTCGGATTTGGCTGCACCATCGCAGTGACTGCATCTCCTATCTACTTAGTTGAGATGGCCTATCCGTCTTGGCGCGGAACTTTGGCTGGTCTGTACAATGTAGGCGGCTGGTATATTGGATCACTTGGTGAGTTCCGATTGCAGAACTAAACACCCTGGCCTTGAGTTGACATGCTTCTAGCATCTACATGGACTGCCTATGGAACAGGCCGATTAACGTCAAACTGGTCCTGGAGGATCCCCATCATCATTCAGGTCGTGCCCGCGACTATCATCCTCTGCGGCGTATGGTTCATCCCAGAAAGCCCCAGATGGCTGATGAGTCACGGCAAAGAAGAGCAGGCAAGAGCTGTGCTCATCAAGTATCACGGAGACGGGAACCCTGAATCAGCTGTCGTGAAACTGGAGCTCGACGAGATGCGTGCATCCATCGAATATCAGGCAGAAATCGAAGCCAGCCAAAAGTGGTGGGATTACCGCATGCTCTTCGACAATAGGGAGAACCTGCACCGATTCTACTTGTTGTTTTTGGTCGCCATCTTCTCTCAGTTCATTGGTGGTTCAGTCATCGCCTACTACATGCCCGTCATTCTAGAGAATGTTGGCATTACCAGCTCTTCACAGCAGCTTCTACTTAATGGAGTTAATGTCATTTTCGGCTTCTTCAGCGGCGTTGCAGGCTCGTTTGGAGTTGAGAAATTTGGACGACGGCCGCTGTTTCTTTGGGGTGAGTTGCCATCCATTTGCCTCACATACAACCATGGCTAACATTCCCAGGCACCTTCTTGACAGGTCTCGTTTATATCCCCATCAACGTCATCGCAGCCAAAGCTCACGGTCACGTTGACACCTCAACCGGTTACGCCTTCATTGCAATGATTTTCTTATATGGTATTTTCTGGTCTTTCTGCTGGACGCCTCTGCAGTCTTTATACCCAAGCGAGGTCCTGCGCAACGACATTCGAGCCAAGGGTATGGCCGCCTCTGGCTTCTTCAGTGGTGTTTCAGGCTTCATCAACACGTATGCCACACCAGTTGCTCTTCAAAAGATTGGCTGGAAGACATATACCATTTTCCTCATTTTGCATTTTGTGGAATGGGGAATGATGTATTTCGCTCTTGTCGAAACCAAGGGCCGGTCTCTCGAAGAAATCGATGAGATTTTCAAGAGTCCCAACCCTGTCAAAACATCCAAGCAGAAGCACGAGGTCTACATCAAGGAGGGTGCAGGTGTCACTGCCGACTTGGGCGCAAAAGAAGCCTGATTGGATGTATTATTTAAGGAGATAAGATAAATACATAATATATAGTTAGGTATATTATATATTAAATCTTTATTATATTCTTTTTAATGCTGAAGCTTAGTTATTAAGTTTTAATAAGCTTTTATCTTGAATATAGTTTTATCAGATTCTTAGCTATTTTATTCAAGGCAGCTAGGCACTATAGGGTAGGCTATTTTTAGTTGCGCAGTGTTACGTTCGCTTATCAACCACATTACCTTAATCAAAATTTATACCCCAGATCAGCCGTCCGGGGCTTCCGAGAAGAGGGGAAACAAGGTTTGGCTTCTTTATTGCCAAACGCGGGGAAAGGGACGACAGCTAAATTTGTGGACCCAGGACAATAAGGCTCTTGTGGCCCCCGCTCTCTTCAGGGGATGCCTCATTTTCCCCCGTGCTTCTTTTCTTACCTTGCGTCTCAACGGAATCTGAACACACGATGACTCAAATACCAGGACAGGCCGTCACCAGCGCTTCTTTCTTGTCCCCACCCGTCCAGCGACCTGAGAAATCCTGCTCACAGTGTAGATCACGCAAGGTCAAATGTGACATGAATTTTCCGCGTTGCGGTGGCTGCGCTCTACGGGAAGTCTCGTGCGAGTTCACGCCAAGGCGAAAGCCAGGGCCACAGAAAGGCACCAAACGGAGACGCCATCAACGGAACGGAAATGCAGAGCTCTTTGACGACCAAGTTGCTTCTGCGAGTCCCACCGTGTCTTCTTCCGACGGCAAAGGGCACGCCGAGTCACTATCTGGAACCGACATAGCTATAGTGTCGCCAACCGAAGCGGATCACCTATTCCTCGGCCAAAGCAGCAAGCTCGTCCTCACCGATATAGAAAACTACTGCATTGATGCCTACCCGTTTATCCAGCATTTCCCTTACCTACCTCCTCTCAGCAGAAGCCAAATATTTGCCCCAGATGTAAACGACCACGTCCGCTCAGTGCTTATTCAAGCTGTGTGTGCTATCTCTGTCACTTCTGCTCGCGAGCTCGGGAACATGTCTGTAGCCAGTCGTCGCGAGGCTGCTAACACTTTTGCGAAAGCCGCTAAATCTGCTTTCCTTCGGATTATGCTAGAGCAAGATGTTCCAGTGACACTTACTATGGTCAAAATTGCCAGTATCCTGGCTGCATATGAACTTACCTGCTCACCTAGTACCAAAGGCTGGTATATAGTTGGTGAAGCTGTGCGTTTGGCCTATGATATAGGCCTTGATCAAGTTGATAGCGGTCAGCAACTTCATGAAGGTTTCCCCTTACCTGCGGATATCGAAGAGAAGCGCTATGTCTGGTGGTGTGTCTATGCTCTCGATACTTACGCCAGTTCAACGCTGTTCAGACCGTTCGGGATAACCAACACGGGCATCAAAACCGCTCTCATAGGAGCTATGGAACGTGACGACCAAGAAAAGCTATCAAATACCGTCTTTCTCCCATCTGACCCTCTGAGCCTGCAGATAGCGATACAATCGCTTGACCACTCTCAACCCCAGAGCCCTAAAGTGTTACAGCTGCTCCTATTATCAATGGTGCGGCAAATCTCGACCTTACGAAAGCACCAGTTGGAGGGCGAAGAGGTCAGTCAGAGCCTAGATTTGATTCGCAATCTCTTGGCCTCGTATCGGTTTTCTCTGCCGGATGATTTCGATTAATGTCCCGGTGCGACGGGTCATCCGTATACGAAGAAGCTGTGGATCGATATCACCATACTTACCCATCTGTAAGAACAGCGGCTCTCCGAGGAATGCATCTGACGCTTTGGCTTACATTCTCCCAGCTCCTCTCTAAGTGTTTCTTCTTGTTCTCTACTGAATCCAGAAGGCAATGGCTGCAGAATATCACTAACAACCGATCAAATGACTTTGCTGCCATGGGCTCTGGGTCCTCAAACGACTTCCCTGAGCTCCTGGAACACGTGCATTGCGTCAGCTATGGGCATTCTAGACATGATTCGTGGCCTCTCTCCGGAGGACCTCTGTGGAATGTCCCCGTTCTGCATCATTGCCCTGTGGCTTCCAGCCGTTGTGCTTGCTTTGCAAATGAAGTCGACCCATGATACAAACGAGCAGAAAGATGCCGAGAGCGCCCTCCATGTACTCAAGGCTGCCTTGAAGAAGCTAGCTAAGTTCTGGAATGTTGCTCACAACATCGAAGGTAAGGCACACTAGCCAGCAGTCCTTCACCTATAACCTGTTTCCATATTAATATTGACTGCAGAGGCGATTACATTTCTGTGTAATAACTTGGACACCATTACCTCCACCAACGAAGCTTGCGGCATCCTTTACGTATACGGCTCGGCACTGGTAAGCGTAAGTTCTGCTCAGATCACTATGCGTATGCCTCAACGGCTGGCAACGGAAAACGCCCCACTGGACACCCTAGATGATTGGTTACGATTTGGCAATTCTCAACTTGACATAGATAGTTTAGGTAGCTGGCCTGAGTTGGAACTGGGGATTGATGCCCAAACAACATAATCTTGGCTGATTGTCCATAGCTGACTAGTTGACAACTATGTCTAGAGAGGGAGTGAGAATTCAGGCTGTTGCATCATGGAAAAGGAGAATATAAGGTATACATCATGCTTATAACTTGTCTCTGATGTGGGCTATATAAGTTAGGGCTATTCAGTAAGGTTGATTACATCTTGGATGAGTCCTTCGACCTCCCCAATGCTCCTCGCGCCACCGTAAACATAACGGTCTGGCCTGATAAGCACGGCTGAAAGACTGTTCTCCTGTAGATATGTTCTGATAGTACCGCTTACATCTTCGTAATGGTCTGGACCTACGATGATGTAAGTACCTTTTAGCACTTCCTTGAACCGCTGTATAGTCGGCGAAGATTCCAGCTCCTGGGAGCCACAGGAATGTTCAGCAAACAGAAGCAGCCAGCCCCACCGAACCATCTCGTATAATCTCTGTTGCTCGTTCCCTGCTCGAATGACGTCTTCGGGAAAGTGTCGCCCAGCTCCCAACTTGGAATCAGCGTCTCTTTCTGGGTCCGCAACGTACATGCCTGGCGAGCCCAGGATCCCCAGGTCTGGGAGAGGCAGTGGACCATTGCTAATCATGGCGTCTCTTTGCTTCGCTGCCTTCTCATCGGTGACACAAAACAGCTTCTCCAACATGATTGCAGCTTTCACAAATGTCTGTGTTGTGCCACCTTGCTCGGTTGAATAATCCTGAAAAAGGCCCTGCCAGTTCTTCTGTGGATACCTTAAGGCAAAGTCTAGACGCCAAGAGAGATTAGTGGCGTCCCTTAAGCCCGAGTTCAGGCCCTGAGCGAGGAACGGAGGTGCTACGTGAGCCGCGTCTCCGGCCAACAAGATACGACCCTTGTGGAATTTCTCACACCACCCTCCCTCTAGTGTGTAGACAGCAGTTCTCTGAATGTCCGCGTTATCAGGATTGCAGCCAAATTCAGCAAGCAAGTGCCAGATGAACTCGGGTTTCTGACTCTCGGCAAATGATTCATCAGGGAGCAACAGGACCTCCCACCTTCGCCGATAGGGAGGTGCAGGCACCGATGTCATGGTCCGACGCCAGTTGAGATACTGCTTGGCAACCCTGGCATCCCTCCAGGTCGCCATGATCTCAGGTGACCTTGGGACGATATCGACGATCAGCCAGCGAGATGAGACCCCAGACTCTGTCACAAACTTAATCCCAGCAGATCTACGAACAGTGCTCCTAGAGCCATCGCAGCCCACGACAAATAGCGCGTGTAATTCCACTTGTCCTTGGGGATCCTCAGCTGAGACTACAACACGGGTAGTCTCGTCCCTGACATCTGTCACTGTTGTTGACCGTTTGACTTGGATGCCTCTACTCTTGCACGCCTCTTCCAGTATTTTCTCCAGCTCAGGTTGGCTGAGATGATAAGATTCAGGCAGACCGGTCTTCAGTTTCTTGCTGAAAGGAACCTGTGCAAGACACTGTCCCTCGCTACCTTCCAGTATCGCAAAGTCCTCCATCATATCGCCAGAGTGGGTGATAGTTGTCTTGAAAAGCTCATCGTGCAATCCCAGAGAGTTAAGTACTTCGACAGCCTGGTGGTAGATACCCACAGCGCGGGGTAAGCCGTACCGGGCGGAATGACGCTCAATGATGAGAGAATTGTGTCCCTGTGCTTGCAGTAGGAGCGCCAGGACGAGGCCGACTGGGCCCGCACCAACAATGATAACATCGTACTGCGTTACAGCAGCTGTCATTGTGAGAGTTTGCTAAAAGAAAGATAAAAAAATTCGAGGTGGTGAATTCAATTGCTTCTATTCCTCTATGCATTTCCTTAGAGATTTAAGCAAATTTCTAAGGAAAGGGGTCACATATTCAATTAAATACATACGTCTTACTACTCCCGCACGATGTTTCATACCTATTGCATTTGGGTTACGGAGCCTTGTTGCTGGTCCGATCGGAATATCATGCGCGGACCATCTGTACTTGGCACAATTAGTTTTATAGCGCAAATAGTCCGCAGCCCATGCCTGAATAGCTGTAGAGACTAAAGAGTCATAATTAAAAGGCTGGGAATTTGAGATGAGTCTGTCCACGAAGAATCTACCCACAAACTGGGCATTTAGATGAAATCCGACCACGTCATTGTGAATGACCTGATAGCTGCCCAGGATCAGAGGGATGGAAATATTACACGCCAGTGTAAACTATACTGGCCTATGTATCACAGGAAGCCGGCTTATCATCTAGGCATTAACTTTATCTTTACCTTTTTATCTATCGGGGAGGGAGGGGTTTTAAAACTCAGAATATAGTTTACTGTTACAGCGCGGCAAATTCTGAAACTGACCATTTTTCCACCTCAGAGTAACTTCATCCCTATTAATAAGTATATATGTTAATTAACCCAATTTAAAGCCTAGCAGTGTACGTCAAGTCACATTTCTTCATATAGTCAACTGTTGGATGTATAAGTGGACTATTGGCGTAAAGTAGTTATATTTACTCTGCTAGTTGTCCCGCTGGCACAGGGACATTTAAATTGACTCTGTAATAATAAGTTAAGTTGCTATCAAGTTCAGGATTTAGGAAGCATTACTCTTCCTTAGTAAGATAGATTTATTCTTGCTGATAGTTGTACTGATAGAAAACTTGATAAAAGCTTAAGTGTTTAATCACCAGCCCAAATTAAAATGTCAAATATAAATCGATAAAGAGAACAGCTTGAATGGAGGGCAAACTAAATTAAGATAATTAATATTCTAAATGAGATACAAGCTTTATGTTGAAACCAGGTAAGGACTAGTTAAACTGGTAGAAGCCCAAGACATTTTAATAATAGTGTGATATAAAACTTGAGTTTACCATCCATATCGATGTAGAAGTAAAATATTTATATAGGACTAAACATACTATAATATACTCTACTTAGATTCTGGCAATTGAAGGAGCCATTTGAGTCCCGCCGCAGTCTCCTGCATCTCGTCCCTGGCCTCCTGCAGTGTGTGGAAGCTGTGGAAGCCATGTGGCACACCCTAGAATGATTTAAGCATTTTCATATTGTGCGGGAGGGAAGAGTCATACCTCATACACTTTTACCTTATTTGGTACCCCGGCTTTAGTCAGTAACTCGCTGTAAAGCAAGACATCATCCGCAAATGGATCGCAGCCAGCCCCTACCAGATATGTCGGTGGCATGACTTCGAGGTTGGCAGCCCAAATAGGGAAATTCCAAGGATCAGTATGTTTTGCTTTCGGTATTTTCAGAAGGTCTGTGGCAGTTAGCGGTGGATCATTCCAGAAGATCTGTGTCTGGGGCATCCAGAGAGTACCATCAATCTTGATCTGACCACAAGCACCTGGTTAGAGCCTTGATAACATTATAGGTGTGCCAACTCACAATCAAGTCCCTGTTGATTATGGGAGCATCAGCATTTTCCTCCAGCGACTGACGTTTACCTTGCCACTCTGGCTTTGTTTCGAAGTTCATGATCAACGCTGGCTGTCGACCGACTACCCCCTTGATCGGAATTCCAAGGCCTTTAGATCTATAGGCCAACATTGTCGCCATACCTCCGCCTTGTTGTTTGATTTAGAACGCAGTTGGGTAGGATAAAGGTTGGGGTGAGCCTACCAACAGATGTCCCTCCAAGAGTGATGCCAGCAGCCACATTGCCCCCGTATTCTGTAGCATGAGTATGAACCTGAGAAAATACAAATCAGACCGTGAAGCTATAAGAAATTGGCGTCAAATTCGAACATACCCACTTGAGCCCATCTTCTGCATCTTTGAATATGGTATCGACCACATCGTGTTCCGGCGCCAGGCGATAATCCAAGGAAAATACAACGACTCCTGCGGCGGCAGCAAGTTGACGATTGATCAGTTCCTCCGTGTCATTATTGCCGGCAATAAAAGCACCGCCGTGAAGACTGCCAAGAGTTCAAGGTCATCATCAATGTATTCTTCAATCGGGGCCTGCTGAGCGCTACTCTGCGGATCGAGATCATACAAAATAGTAGCATCAACGAAGAAGAGAAATCGGTGCAATAACAAGGACCAACCAAGCAACAGAAGGGGTAGCCGAGGATGTGGAAGCTTACGAGTAGTAGACTGGAAGAGTGCCAGAACCAAGGGATATTGGCTTAAGAATGCGCAGCTCGGCCAAATGTCCATCCCGCAAGGGAATCAGTATGTTCTGCACCTCGACACTTTCCTGCAGGTGCTTCCAAATGGTGTCGAGAGCTCTGTCCTTGCCTTCCTTCATTCTTTCCATAGTCTCCCGGGTCTTTTTGTAGTTTACCGGAGCTTCGGGCGAAGGCGGTGGAGGCAAACGAGGAGCAATATCCTATTATTGGGGATGCCGTTAGTATTCGAAAGTCAATCCTTGTTTCAAGGACAGTGACAGCTCACGGTAATCCATTGCTGCTTGAGGTTGCGTATGCGTTGAGTAGACATTTTGATTGCCGTGCGTGGTTTCCTACGGGTCTCCTGGAATGCTAGAGGGGTGTTTCTTAATGAGAAAAGTAATTGCTCAGGAAGACTAGTTCAATATATAAGGATAAAGTTTATTTTAAAGGCAGAGAGGTAAGCATCGGGGGTTATATGGCTAGGTTATCCCCAGGAATTTTATTTAGTAAAGCCAGAAGAATTAAATAGTCCGCAAACCTTAAAAAGTAGCTCTGGATGCAGCCTGGGAGACAGGAAGTCCGAGAGAACACCTTTGAGGTGGAGCACATAGCTCTCAAGTGCCCCGGCTTCTATGTCAGATTCTCCTTGCTGACATGAAGCACGCTAAACATGGCTGTCAGTTCCTCCGTGGCTGTTTTGTTCACTCGATAAACTAAATCAGGTTCATCCGTGGAAAAGGCGGCAAACATTACCCGAGCAAACAAGATAGTCCGGGTGGCTGGTCCGATGAGTTAGTCCGACGTAGATGCCGGCTAAGCGAGCCAGGTCTTTTTCAATTAAAAGTCAATCGTAAATCATGTAATACAGCGATGAAAGAGGCCTTTTTGTCACAAGGAATTAGAACAAAGGTTAGACTGTCCAAGACCACCGCATGATGGCTTTGCAATTCCGCGATGAGCCGTGGAAAGCTCCTAACCCCAACCGTGTGCATCTTCTTCGCCCAGCCAGGGCCGTTTACAGTTATACTTCTCTCGAGGTAGCAGAGAAGTTTCTCACGGAATTCGGTCTTCGTGAAGTCGGACGCTCTGAGAATCCTCCATCGATCAGCTTCGTGGGCCATGACACCCAACCCGTAAGCTTTGTCGCTACTGAATCCGACACGTCTCGGCTGGTCGGTTATTACTTCGAGGCAGCAAGTCAGGAAGATTTCGAAAAGGCTGCCAAAGTGCCCGGGGCTGGGCCAGTCACTCCTTTGAGCACCCCAGGTGGTGGATACTTGATCACGATTACAGACCCTACTGGCCAACCATTCGGGGTCGTCTATGGAATGGAGAAGCGTGATTATGATCCACCACCAAGGGAAATTCGACCATACAACTTCCCGGCGGCCGGGGATTGGGACAAAGAGAACAAACCGAGACGGGGCGAATATCAGAGTGAGTGATGCGTAGTCAATGTTTGATAAGCTGCTTATCGTCACACTAGGACTGAAGTACGGCCGAGTTCCAGTATTCAAGTTTGGCCACTGCGGCTTTTGGACTGAAAACCTACAGGAAGCAGTTCGCTTCTACACCAAGCATTTCAACTTCGTACCCTCTGACATTATGATGTTAGAGCAAAAGAAGATCCCAATAATCGTATTCTTCCGCCTTGATCTAGGGAAGGATTATAGCGACCACCACTCCTTCATTCTTGGACAGTCCTCAGAACAGGGGCCACCTCCGGGGCCTCACCACGCTTCATTCGAGGTCCAAAGTCTGGATCATCAGCTGATTGGCCACGAGCACCTTTCGTCGTTGGGATATAAACCTTTCTGGGGCGTAGGGAGGCACATCGAAGGGAGCCAGGTGTTTGATTACTGGCTTGATGGTAACGGCTTTCTGCTCGAGCATTACGCTGACGGAGACTTACTTAACGAGGACTCTGGAACCAACTGGGTGTCGATGTCGCGGGCTAAGCACAGTAACTGGGGCCCAGACTTTCCTCCGGGTTTGCAACGAGAGTGATTGGTCTAATGTTTTGCTCTGAAGGGAAGTCCTTATTAGGCAGTGTATTATTCAGTTATAAAAATATCGGCTCTTGAGTTTGTCATTTTTGCATGACCTCGCCGTGAGTCTCAGTAACTTTAACTTGTCAGACATTACGTGTATTCGGTTCATTGATTTGAATTGGTATATTGATCCTTTTTTTTCTGTCAAAAATCTGCCCCTTGAAGGGTTCGCCATTTTGGCGCGTAATCTTAAGCATCCCTGCTTGCACGTGATACTCCAGCACTTATTCAACACACCCCCCCAGATTGAACCTTGGGGCTCAGTCTGTATAGTCCGTTTGCTATCGTCAGGTTGGCCATCCGTCTATTCCCTTTATAGGCTCATCCTTCGTATAACTGTTCCTCTGCTCTGATGATGTCCTCCGCAGTAAGCTCCTTGAACCTTCTCTCCTGGATCCTGTTATTAATATCTACTAGGCCAACCTGTATGATGAACTTCTGGAACTGCTGAATGGGCAGTGCCTTTGTAAGGCTATCTGCAATTATCTCAGTAGTAGGAGTATACCGGACTGAAATCTGGTTAGCGAGTGCCTCCTGGCGCAGCTAGTGGTTATGGATATCGACGTACTGAAGTTTAGTCTGCAGGAGAGCCATGTCGGCATTAATTAGCTAAATAGTCTGCATATTATTGCACTGGATAGTGATGCTTCTGTTATTAAGGGTCATGCCGAGCTCGGTGATTAGTCTGGAGATGAACATGGACTCTTTTGCAGCCTATGCAAGTGCCAGCAACTCCGCCTCTGTTATAGAGGTAGTCACGGTGTCCTGCTTGTTGGCGCGCCATCTGATAGTTCCCCCAAATAGCTTCATTATGTAGGCTTGCGAGCTCTTCCGATCGATTGTGTTATCGGCAAAGGAAGTATCACTGTATACATTAAAAGTGTCTGTTCCGCCGAGTTGTAGTGCGAGTGTCCTTGTGTTTTGCAGATACCGGAACAGGTGGTCCATGGCCTCATGGTGATCGTCGCTTGGGTTTATATTAAATCAACAAAGTCAAGAAACAGCAAAGGCAATATCAGGTCGAGTAATCACTGCTAGGTAGAGCACTAATCCGGTCTTGCATTGATATTACTATACTGATGCTGTTGATGCACGCTCCCTGTTTAGAAGAAGTTCTTTCGTGGTTATTGGAGTGAGAGAAGGCTTCCCCTCTTGAATTCTAAAATGATTGGTAATCTTATCTACAAATGATGATTGCGACAGCCAAATTAGACATTGGTTTCGGTCGCGGATAATCTCGATCCCAAGAAACCACTGTAGTGTATCTCCTCCAGAGAGTTAATATTTCTCTCGAAGCTTGCCGATAGTTCACTCGACCGTTTCTCGATTGATCTTCTTGTAGGCAACAATGAGGTCATCTATGTAGAAGAATATCAGTATTCCTCCTTTTGAGAGACAGCATGGTTTATGGGGTATAGGCTTGAAACCAAGGTTAGTAAGAGTAATTGTTAGTTCCTTTTGCTAAAGTAATGGTGACTGTTGCAAACCGTAGAGCGCTTTCTAAAGTTTGAGAATAAGACCAGGCTTTCGGTAGCCTCCAGGCATCCGCATGTAGACGTCCTGCTTTAGTTTAGCATTGATAAAGGCATTGATAATATCATACTGGAGAAGTTCTAGATCAAAACAGGCAGCTATAGCCATGAGTGTTCAGAAAGATCGGCCGGCAAGTATGGATGCATAGGTATCCTCGTGTGTCGACTTGGCCTGTTGATCGCCTTATATAACGAGCCGGGCCTTGCACTTGGTGAACCACCTGTGCTTGTCGAATTTATATATGTAAACCCATATGCAGTCTAGGAGTTCCTTGCCTGCGCCTTCTTCTCTCTGAACCTCACGCCAGGAGCGCATTTCTTTATGGCTTTCAAGATATATCTTTTCTGCCTCGCGGAACAGGTCACCTAATGGATGATTCTTAAGGTCTTTATGCCTCTTTAATAAGATTGGCATGTCTCGCCGGTGTATCCGGCGTTGGCCATCACCTAAATCTATCAGCTTTGCAGATTGTGTTTTGCAGTTGGGAGAATCCATCAGCTTAGTAGATTCCCCATGGCTTCCCGTAGACTGAGATTCTCCGCTATCAGGGTGGCAGCTGGCCGAGCTCGCCTGCTTCTCGAGCTTCCGCTTACTCACCACCTTGCCATTCCAGGTCCCTTTCACAGATGCAAGTCAACCAGCATTAAATACGGCCTCCCAGTAACTGTTCGGAGTTAAAATGACACAAGGGGCTCTATTTGCGCCATCTTGTCCCAGGGAAGTGCCAGCGCTAGGTAGGACATGTACCATCTTCGCAGCTCGTAACTGAGGGGGCTTTTCCCCCTCCTTCCTTGCGGGAGGTTCTCTGATAGTAGTAACCAGAAGGGCAGCAGGCCATAGAGGGCAAGTCTCCGGGGTCAGGTAGGGAGTGAATCGAGCGGTCATATAGGGGTGATCAGTCCTGTCAGGCTCTTCTCAATTACGATCTCTTATAACTAGTATCCTGCCAGTCTCACCCTGCGTAATCATAGGATCACGTTCAAACCCTCTATGTGGATAACTTGCAGCCTCCTGCTTAAATGCTAGTCTTTCAGGCAAGGCGCTTAATTCCTTATCTTCTTCTTAGGTAGAAGCATCCAGATTAATACTAGATCCCTGTGGGACCTCAGTATTAGTGAGATACTGAATAAGTTCTTCCTTATTTAGTTCTTTTAAATTATCCTTGAGGTGTTGGACATCCCTAGAGAACGTCTCCTTCTTGTTGAAGATCACATCTCTAGTGGAGATGACCTTATTAGTTAACAGATTCCAGACTCTATAGATGTTTGTCAAGTTATACCCGACCAGGTATCCTATCCACCCTCGGGGATTGAGTCGTTATCGCCGATTCTTCTTTTTCAAAGCATCGGTCATTATTGCGAAGGCTTTACAGCCATACACGCATAGGTGTGTTTAATCAGGCTTACACTCCGTGACAACCACGCCGTCCCTAAAGGCAAAGTAAGTGTAGAAACGCTCATATGGCGTCTTCTAATTGTAGATATACTTGGGTGTCTTATTATATAGGTATATAGCAGTATGCTAGATCTTAACCCAAAGGAACGAAGGCAGCTTTGCTCTGATTCTCATCGCGCAAGCTTTCTCCTTGATCACACCCCCCGAGCGCTCTGCGCCGCCATTTTAACTTTGGGCATATGGCGCGGAGGGCTCTAGGCGCATCCCGTTTTTGATACTGAGGAAGTCACTTACCTGGTGACTATCCGGGATCTCGTTATTACACTCAATGACTTCGGGTCTACACTGGAGTTATCGCTCTAGTGTTCTGAGTAGATGCTTAAATGCACCGATAAGCATTGGTGCAGTTTAATCGGGAAGATAATAGTCCTAGATATAGCCAGAGTAATGGTCGGTGACCAGTATAGCTGAAGTGTAGCCTGGATCCCCACTTATGTCGTGGAAATCAATAGCGAGTCGGACTCCAGCCTTCTCGGGTAGAACTCGTCTTTGTCAACGGACTTGGCGCTTCACCTTCGCCATTCCACAAGCATCACACTTAACCATAGAGATCCCTCTGATCTTCACCCCCCGAGATTGGCCCACGAGGTGCTTGAGTGCTTCAGGCCCTGGGTGTCCAAGTCGAAGGTGCTAAAAGGTTTCGTCTCTACTGCGAGGAGGGCGTTTAGTCCACGAATCATACTGTTTCCATTTGGCTAGGAATGCCGCTGCTGTTGTTGATTTGTTGATGTGCTCCAGTACGTACTGGTCGAAATGATCTGTCAATATGCAGAGGATTGAATTATCTTTCCTGCGGATTTAGTTGTTGTTCCCTTTGGTATCCCAATAGTAGCCCCTTTTCTGCAACTGGCGGTATGACACAATATTGCATGCAAAGTTTATGCAATAAGCTATATCTCGCAATCTGAGAAGAGAGGGTCCTTGAGGTCCTTGAACGCGAATATCCACGTTCCTGTACCTATGAATGGCCACTGGTGACTCCCTTGCATAGACGAAGTCTCCAGACGGTGCCGGTCGGTAGTTGAGGAACCTGCATACTTCATTGAAGATATGGATTGTCGATCCAGAGTCAAGGATGGCAGAATGTCTGAGAGGGTAGGGGGCATAGTTAAAGGCTGCGATAAAGTTGTGCATCACTAGGTAGGTTGCCTTGACGTGTGCCATACCCCGTCTAAGTCACTCGTCCTGAGTGGTTCTGTCTCTACTTTTGGATAATCGTTTGACTTCCTCCACTAAACCAGTATCATTCTTGAGACGGTCATTTATTAATCATTATATCGCTTGGTTGGGCTCCTATCCTTTGGCTTTCTGGGCTGGGAATAAGTACCAGCAGCCTTTCCAGTCATGGAAACCTAAACATCCTCAACAAGTAGGGCCATCTGGGTTCAGATTGACGGTCATCTCTGCTCGTTTTCGTTTTGTTGATACTCCTCTTCCGCCGCCTTGTGCTCTACGCCCGCGGCCTTGACTTTGTGTGTCTCGATGTGCATAGGATGTTTCGTCTGTCGCCCAATCTGAAGTGTCTCCTTGGACCTTAATAGTGTTGTTATTGCGGTCTGTTATAGGAGGTCTGTTATTCCTAGATGTAGTGCCGTATGTGGCTATGAATGCACCTCTCTTGATTCCTGATGGTCTTCCGCTGGTGCTGGCCATTTTTGCTTCATATCGAATGTCGGCAGTGACCTCTCGATAGTTGAGGGAATTATTGAGGATTTGAGGGCGTCGGTGTTATCGGAAAGTAGAGGCCCAGCTGGGGAGGACGTGATACATTGCTCGATTCAGTTCTTCTGCCTAGCACTGCGCGTCGAGGGCATCAGGAACTTTCTTGCTGATCGCTTCTGCTATCATCGTCTCCCACTCCATAACCTATTTATTGAGTTTGTTAATCTTTGGGGCTGTATATATGGCTTTATGGTACTTGTCGCGCGCTTCGGGTCGAAGGCGTTTGTTGTATATCACTCTAGATCTTCGTAGCTCCTGGTATCACTTGTCTAATCTGTCTCTGGTGATGCAGGATGTTTTCTGGTATGTGGCTGAGACTGTTTTGAGGATAAACTTAACTAGCTTCTGTTCCTGTTTCTTTGTCTCTTTATATGTCGTCTCTTTTAGAGAATAAATCCTGAGATCGTGCTTGTATTCCGCTCTTCCCTCAGCTGTCAGCTCTCTGATTCATTGAGGCGGCATGTAATCTAAGCCGGGCGTCATTGTGCCACTATTGGGATCATCCGGATCTGCTTATCTGGGATAGTCTTGAATTTCTGGGAGTTCTGGTTGCTAAGGCCATCATATGCAGTTGCTTGGATTAATGTATTGCCACAGGTCGTAGGTGTGTGCAAGTTTCTTGAATTCGTTAGACTAGGAGTCCCAATCCTCCGGAGACGCGTAGCTAATGGCCCTTTTGGCATGTTTGGCCGACATGGTGATTAAATGAACCGAAGGTCGTATGCATTTGGATGTGCGGGTCGCTGAGATGTAATTGAGACTCTTAATTGTCAGACATTATGTGTATTCGGTTTATTGATTTGAATTGGTGTATTGATCCTTTTTTTTCTGTCAAAAATCTGCCCCTTGAAGGGTTCGCCATTTTGGCGCGTAATCTTAAGCATCCCTGCTTGCACGTGATACTCCAGCACTTGTTCAACA
>JABSSZ010000320.1:0-63454 GCA_013755755.1 Fusarium sp. NRRL 25184
GTAAGAAAAGAAGGTATATAAGTCACGTGCTGCTTAGCAATGGTCAGATGACTAGGGGGGGTCAATGGTCGGTTGACATGTAGTCTCGTCCGTTGACGTTTGCCATTGACAGCCAATTTGCCATGGAGATGAGTGGATCGGACGTTTCAAACAGAATCCACAGCAACATTATTTGACGGGATATGCATATATGCTTAATAAGATCCAATGTTGACCGACCAAACTCGCATACAGATACATCGTAGTATCGCCATGTGGCATCCATCCTCAAACCCTCTGTATGTACTGTATGTTTCTCCGCAAGATTGACTTTATGTAGGCTCTACACTTGGGCTGGTCAACCAAACCTTATTTATTAACGAAAAATCCATTTCTCAGCTGGCCCTGTCAGCGGAAATCATCGTGTCGCGCGTCGCATCCAGCAAATTCCACCGTTGATGGCTGAAGCCGGTTCGCGGAAACTCATCCCGTCCAATGGCTCAATGTGCCATGTCCATGCATTTCGTTGTTTCTTTTAAAAAGGGCCTTCCTCGTTGTTGATCAATGTACGCGATCGGCCGGGTTGCGGACGATCACTTCCCTTAACCAACATGTCGATGCCCATCACCCGTAGCCGAACTCAATATGGTTGGGGGTTTGTTTGCCAAAGTCCAATAAGCACTTGTCGCTAAGGGGAATAATGCATGCGGAAGAGTTGTCGGTTGCCAATATTCCTAATGGCTGATGCTGAGTCTGCACCCAAGTAAAGACAGAGAGAATGAATACCAGATGGATATACGGAGTACCCATCTTTGATATTGCATGATATGGATCCTGGAGATTAGTCTCTTTGTTGTTTAGGTTTCTGAGTGGCTGCAATCCGCGAAACGGGCGAACAGCAGCTCGTAGCTTACTGTACCTTACTGCTCTGTAGTCTACCTTTTCTATAGGTAGTGTCTTATTAAGGTAGGTACCTACCTAACTTCAGGTCCAACCGGAACATTCATAGGTAGCGCCAACCTCAACATGCGTATCCCGTGTAACCCGCTCGGTCCGGTAACAACCCGTATTATTGACTTGCTTGTTCATTCAGCTCCAGTTTCTTTCGAGCTCGAGGGCAATTCCGCATTCTTGAGTTTCCGATGTTGATTCACACCAAGGATTTGAACTTCATCCAACCAGTCCTCGAAGAATATTGCCTCAAAATTCAAGCCGTGGTAACGAATTCATGTACGTTCTTACAACAGCCGTTTATTGAGCCTCCCCTCCACGCGTCGGCTTCTCCAAGGGCCAAGCTTTTACCACTGCGACAGTTAAGCCTATAGGATGGCCTAGTGGCCCAGACAGCTTAGTAGGTACCCACGCATGCCCCCAAGAGACTCCGCCGATCGCTACCGTTTCCAACACCATTCTCCTCCCCAATCTCCATCCATAATCCGTCTCTCCCAGCTCTTAGATCCCCAGTCCTGGGTTGTCTTTGTGTATCCGCCAGCTGCAGCTGCGACTTCGCACGACTCACCCTCCTTTCAGTCCCAGCCAGCAAAAGATCGAGTACTCACCTAGCAAATAGAGTCGACGTTTGTAGGAGGACACTTCAACCTTATTCCGGACCTTACCTTTTTGTCGAAACCGTTACCAGTCCCCAGGAAGGCCGAGTCAGCACACCACAGTCTCACTACAGCTTTCGCCTCCCTTGGCTGTGTTTGTCGATCACCGATCCACAACCATCAAGTCCCTCCACGACGAGCATCTCGAGTAATTCTAGGCGACGGCCATAGCGACCACCAGCGACGGAGTACGATCCCGAACCTTGACGTCGAGCCGACTTTTCAAGATCAAGGCGCCGGGGGCGAGCCTCCTCAACTTCAACTGGCTTTAATTTCAATTCAGCTTTTCAGCACGATTTCCTTCGTCTGCGCCTTGCACTGAACCGACCCAACGCAACCGACGATGCCGCGTCGCCGCGCTCGACCCTCTAATTCTTTCTTCTAGCCTGCCTACCATGCGGATCGCCATTCGTGAGCAGCTTGCAGCTCTCGTTCTTCTTGCCGTTCTCGTCTCCCTCGCCATTGTCTCTATTCCAACATGGATCTATGTCAATCGCTTTGTAGTCGACATCGAGCGCGAGGGTCTGCAGCTCACGGCTTCCCTCAAGGCATCCCGGATCTCTGCAGAGCTCGGCCTCATTGAGACTATTGCCATGACCATTTCTTCTCGAATCCTCGTTCAATCAGCATTCACAAATTTCTACAACACTGGTGTCCGAAACTGGGAAGATGCCCGCGAAGATCTAGAGAGCGCACTTGCTGTCAGCACCAGTTCTGGTCTGTTGCAAGTAAGACTATATTCGAGGAATGAGACGGGCGCTTCTGATGGCGGTTTACTCAACGTGACCTCCCTTTCTGCACCAGAGATCATTCTGCCCTATGGCAGTTCAACTGGCTCCCAGATTCGACTGGGCGATACTGATGAGGGCTATCCACCGACTCTCTTCCCTAACCTTACATATATCAATCTTGAGAGGCCAAGTTCTCAGCGCAATAATACAACAGCTTTTGCAGCCGAGGCATTCCCAGATGTTAGGATTGCCCGCGATGGTGGCTTATTACTGGGGCCACTGGTTCTCAATGAGAGTGCTTCTCTCCTTTCCGTAACAATTCCTGTTCGGGACAACAACGATACCTTCATCCTTGGCTACATGACTGTGGTTACGCTTGCTGAGTCACTCACCGCGGTTCAGGAATCCCGTGAAGGATTGGGAAAGACGGGTACCGTCTTACTCATTGGCCCTACTGATCGGTCAAATCGGTTTAACAAAACTCAGCCCGCCAGCAATGCGACATACACCCCCAACCGCGATGAATTTGGTAATGTGATGGTCAAATTTGTCCTTCCTCCTAAGAATCCGGAAGGACAGAAGGATCGTCATGATATTCATCAGTTTGTCAGCGAGACAGGTAACAGAGCATTTCCTGTCAAGTATTACCCAGCAGCGTTCGATTCGTTCACAAAACATTATGATACTGTCAATAACGCCAGCGCTCTCCTCAACACACACAACGAACAAGACGTCCGTGTCGCAGTTGGATTTGCTCGAACGCAAACTCCTCTGGCAAACTGGACTGTCATCGTCGAGAAAGCCAGATCAGAAGCCTACAAGCCGATCAACACTTTGCGGAACATCCTGCTTGGAACCGTGTTCGGTACTGTCGGCTTGATAGCCTTGCTAGTCATTCCATGCGCTCACCTTAGTGTGTTGCCTATTCGAAAACTCAAAGCGGCCACCGAAAAGTCAGTTAATCCCCCAGGATACGAAGACTCATTCATCGATTCGGATTCCGAGTTCGGAGAGGAGATTCCCAGTTCCGGAGGGATATCACGGCGATCAAAAAAACGAGGACCAATAGCGAAATTTATTCGAAAAATGCAAGGAAAGTCGAATGGGCCGAGTTCAAATCGAGATGTTGCGCGCCGAATGTTCAAAATTCCTGCAAAAGTCGATGACCGGAAGCACTTCGTTACGGATGAGCTGACTGAGTTGACGCGAACCTTCAACGATATGAGTGACGAATTAGTAAAACAATATCTCTCCCTTGAGGTCAAGGTGGCAGAGCGAACAAGAGAGCTGGAGGAGAGCAAGAAGGCAGCGGAGGCGGCTAATGAGAGCAAGACGCTTTTCATTGCCAACATTTCCCACGAACTGAAGACGCCCCTGAACGGCATTCTTGGCATGTGTGCCGTATGCATGGAAGAGAACGACATCGCTAGGATTAAGCAATCCTTGAAGACACTCTACAAATCGGGCGACTTGCTGCTTCATCTCTTGGAGGACTTGTTGAGTTTCTCCAAGAACCAGATTGGCCAGCAGCTCAACCTTGAACTGAGGGAATTCCGACTGGCCGATATCCGATCACAGATTTTGACCATTTTCGACAAGCAGGTTCGAGAAGGAAAGATCAATTTCTCGGTAGAGTTCATCAGCTCCGACAATATCGACATCAGTGCAAGTCCAGACAGAACGAATGGGGAGACAAGATTACCGGCACTTGGCCCCTATGGAACGGGAAGATTAAAAGACATGTGTCTATGGGGCGATCAACACCGAATACTTCAGGTCATCATAAACTTGGTGAGCAACAGTTTGAAGTTCACGCCTCATAATGGCAGCGTCTCAGTCCGCATTAAGTGTCTTGGAGAAGCTGATGCCGTTGTTGAGAATGAAAGCCGCGCATCATCAATATCGAAGAACTCGCGGAACAACTCACGGACTGGGCGTCCTCGACAACGTGCAAGCGCCAGCTCAGCAAACTCGGGAGGCTCAGGAAACCGAAACTCGATCCCGAAGTTCAAGGGCACAGGAACTGCTCTGTCCATCAACCCCATGGACCCAAAGGCAACTCCCCATGTCCTGGTCCGGGAGCGATCCCCTACGCCTCCACCACCAGGCGCCAAGTCGTATGTGTTCGAGTTTGAGGTACAGGATACTGGCCCAGGCATACCTGAGCATATGCAGCAAAAGGTTTTTGAGCCTTTTGTCCAAGGAGATCTGGGTCTGAGCAAGAAATTTGGTGGCACCGGATTGGGATTGAGTATCTGTCACCAGCTAGCAGGCCTCATGGGTGGTTCTATCAGCCTGCGTAGCACTCTGGGTGTCGGCACAACCTTCACTATGCAGATCCCACTAAAATACGTGAAGGACCGGTAAGTGTTCACCAGGGAAATTGCTACAAAGTTACTAATAGTTAGATCTAGAACTTCCAGCACTGCATCGAGCAGTGTGAAATCACGCCCAGCGAGCGTAGATGCTAGCGACGTAGAGCCACAGCGCGTTGCTCCTGGTACCCCGAAGCCTGCAGCTGAAACCAAGTCAGCCGGTGCCCTCAACCCACAACCTCGATTGGTCGGATTAAGTCAACCATACTTTGCTGCTGACCCTCCATCTATCAAGAGTGCAGAACAAAAGATGGCAGAAATTGATCGTGCCATTGCTAGTAAGGGTGGTCAAGGGAGGTTACGCGTTCTGGTTGCCGATGATAACTCAACCAACATCGAAGTTGTCAGCCGCATGCTGAAACTTGAGGACGTTTACGATGTGACTATTGCGAAGGACGGCCAAGAGGCCTACGACTTGGTGAAAGCAACAATGGAGAAGAACCAGGCATTCGATATGATTTTCATGGACGTCCAAATGCCCAACCTTGATGGGCTGCAAAGTACTCGACTTATCCGTGAGATGGGCTACACATCCCCCATCGTTGCTTTGACGGCCTTTTCAGAAGAGAGTAATGTGAAAGAATGCATTGACTCGGGCATGGACGAGTTTCTCGCCAAACCTATCAGACGGCCGGCCCTTAAACAAGTGCTGAAGAAGTTTGCAACAATCCCAGAGGAGCCGGAAGACGAGAAGCGCTCTTCTTCGCTGAGACCGAAAGCTAGAACGAATGGTAATTCCTTTCAGCCACATAAGGAGGGTGAGAACGGCGCACCACGAGAGAAGCATGGATGAGCGCATTATCCCTGGTTTGCTGTGCACCTACAGAAGCCACAGCTAGAAATACAAGCGAAGAGTGACTCGTCACGAAGACAGACATATTTATACTTAAGGGACAAAGATCCCTATACACCACCTCAGCCGACATATATCTCTTACCTATTTGTTTCAAGTTGCAAAAGTCTAGCGGGAGGTATTGTCTTTTCTGGAGTTTGAGCATTTTTCTTATCAAAATTTTCAAGGGGGACGCGGATCAGGGAAAGAACCGCTCCAGTGTCTTTTGGCTTGTTCAGGTTATTTGTCACGCACGTTGACGAGCATCGCGACCTCTCTATACTCTATTTTGATCGCATCTCTCGTTTTTGCCATCACATACAGTTGATCAGCGCGCACGTATATAGGTGTACACGTTTTGACCTATTACAGTTATTATTTGCACATGTTTGCGGATACTGGAAGTGGAATACAAAGGTGGTCTCAGTTACAGCATCGCAGGAGGAGGCACACGAGGATGAGAGAGGACAGAAGAGAGAAGAGAGAAGAGGCGTATATACATATTCATGTAATTATACATATACGCATAATACTGTGACGAAGGAAGAACAGAAACTCGTCACTTGACACTTGACACATTGCATGACTTGGTGCGTATGCCCCTTGTGACTTGTTGAACCCAATAGAGGGTAGTGACAAAATTGGGAAAACTATTGTGTTCTTCATTTGTGCCAGAGACCAATGTAGGTTGAGGCATGTTGAGGCATGTTGAGGCATGTTGATGCCAGACGAAGTAATCCGCGAGTCGTTAAGAATGTTACATGATGTCAAGAATCATAAAGGAACTTGAGTGCAAAACTGCAGCGACCTGATCACCCAAGAAGGCGCAGTGGCAGAGTGGTCTAATGCGATAGACTAGAAATCTATTCTCTTCGGAGGCGTCTGTTCGAATCAGGCCTGCGTCGGTGTATTCTTTTTAGGTTTTATTTAAGCCTCGTTTTAGTATATCTTTTTTCTTTTCTTCTCTTATACTTCTCTCTTATTATTTTTAACCCTAACTCTTAAATATCTAAATTTACCTTATATTAAGGTAGTTATATATTAAGGCAGGTTAAATATAATAATACTTTGCTATATAACAGTTTAGCTCGAGGCCGAATTTATATAAATCTTTGCCTATTAAAATATCCATTCCATGGCTAGGTAGTACTTAAGCTATACTTGGCCATGTCACTGATGACAGGAAATGTTTCAGGGGTCTTTCACCCCGAAAAGACTCCTAGCCAACGGGGTCCGAAAGCACCGCCCACTCCGTTGTAGTGCATAAGCCACTAGAGGTGTCATTTAGGTAGGTACTTTTTAATCATGGACTCGCAGACGAAGAAACTTCAACTTCTGATCCGGATATAAAAATGAATAAAAACCTATAGCTTAGGCCCTGCCTGTTCTAGAGTCACCTAAAGCTAATTTACATTGCCCTATCATAGTGAAGTCCTCGATATTTTCCTGCAACCCCTAGGATGTGACGGGAATTCGAAGGAGGCGGGCAACAAGGAGCTAGAGGTACGTACCTCTTCAACACACACGTAAGGCTTCACGAGCCACAGCGCGACCGTTCCAACCATCCTATCCCCGTCAGCTTCATCCATAAGTCGCATCTTCCCACCCCCTTCACATATCGGCTCTCTTCATCGACAAAATTACCCTCACATCGCGCAGGAGGAACTAGATCATTCGCAAATTCTGACGACGATACAATGGCCGACGAGCAGCCTCGTGGCATCGACCACACTGATTCCATCGATTCGAATGATGGCCCGAAGCAGCCGGACAAGAAGAAGAGCCGTCGCCCAGCGAGTGAGTGTGCCTCAAGGATGCGCGCGATGCGGGAGAGAATTCATATTAATTGATGCCTCGTAGATACTGCCTTTCGACAACAGCGTCTAAAGGCCTGGCAGTATGTCATAACTACCCTCATCCCATCTACTCAATCGCCCCCTCGATACTGATACCATGCGACAGGCCCATCCTCACACCAAAGACTGTCCTGCCTCTCTTCTTCGCCATCGGCATTATATTCGCTCCCATCGGCGGTGCTCTTCTATACGCGAGCGCTCAGGTACAACACCCTTGCTTCGTCACGTCAGACCATACCCGCCAAACCCAATTCTAATGCGCAAACTTAGGTTCAAGAGATCCGACTCGACTACACCGATTGTATTGAAAAAGCTCCCACCCTTGGCAAGGACGGCGGTGGCTTCAGGGGTATGCCGGGCAGTGCTGTCAGCACCGCATTCAAGAGTTCCAACACTTCAGTGAATGCACAGTGGGCCAAGGAGAGCAACGTCACCGTTAAGCTCGACAATGGTGTCAGCGTCTCTAACCCTCGATGCCATCTCAAGTTTACCATTCCAGAGGAGATGGGCCCGCCTGTTCTCTTCTACTACCACCTCACCAATTTCTACCAGAACCATCGCCGATATGTCCTCTCCTTCGATACCGACCAGCTCAAGGGCCACAAGCGATCTTACAGCGACATTCATAACTCGGACTGCACTCCTCTGTATGGTGAGGGTAGCAAGCCTTACTATCCCTGCGGACTGATCGCCAACTCCATGTTCAATGATACCTTCTCCAGCCCTGTGCTCTCGAACCCTCCCAAGGCCAGCAGCAATGATACCTGGGTGTACCATATGCAAAACAACACGGGGATCTCGTGGGACAGTGACAAAGATCTCTACGGCAAGACCCAGTACAACTACACTGACATCATCCCCCCTCCCAACTGGCACGATCGCTACCCCAATGGATACACTGAGGAGACGCCTCCTCCCAACCTCAAGGAATGGGAGGCTTTCCAGGTCTGGATGCGGACTGCTGGTCTTCCTACTTTCAGCAAACTGTACCAGCGCAACAACACTCAGGCTATGTGGTCTGGGACCTATGATCTGGTGATAGACTACCGTAAGTCATTGATTTCATTCATGTTGAGCAAGCATATCTAACCTCGATATAGGCTTCCCTACTCTCAAGTACAAGGGCACCAAGTCCGTCATCATTTCTACTCGAACCGTTGTTGGAGGACGCAATCCTTTCCTCGGCATTGCCTACGTTGTTGTCGGCGGTGTCTGTATTGTTCTCGGCACCGTGTTTACAGTTACTCATCTGATCCGCCCCAGGTTTGTCCCCAAGTCTGACAGTCGTTGACCTTATGCTAAATCTATGATAGAAAACTTGGAGATCACACTTATCTCTCGTGGAACAACGCCCCTGGTGCAAAGTCTGGTCCTAGCACTGCCGCCGCTTCGGGTCGCGAACTCCGTCCTGGCGAAGCTTAGACAGCTCGCGACGATTCGCGCGCTCTTCTCGCAGTTCCTACAAGCCCATCTCCCGCGTCTTTCAGATCACCGCCCAGTGCATCAGGTGGTCTCCTGGCCCCTCCTCCCTGGTCTGCACCGTCCTAGGTCGCGTACACCATCAAGAATATGAGTTAATCAGCACTCACAGGCTAGTAGATGTCGTTCTGAGAGAGTGCTTTTGATCAATTTTTTTTTTGTTTATAACGTTTCTCCATCATATGTCTCATTGTGTTTCTGTACGACTACTCATTTTTGCGGTCTCCGACTCTTGCTTTACTTTTGGCTTCGGGAGACTTATATTATCAAACATTGGTCTCTTACACGCGTGCTATGTCTGCCTCGTGTGCCCATCACCCAGCAGGTACCTGTCCTTTTGAACAAGAAAATATAAGGAAAGGGGAAGGAGGAAGAGCAAGAATTGTGTTTGCTTCGTACTTATCTTTAAATTGGTAGGGAGTTTGGGCGCGTTGCGATTCGGGAATAAGGATAGAATGAATTGAATTATCTATATACTCTTGAGTCCAATCACGATCTGACGTTTAGCAATAGATGCTATGCTGCCCCCGAGATGTGGGTTGTCACAGAACAACAATCGTATGGCGCGAAAAATTACAATCTAAAATTGCTCGAAATCATGGATTATCTTATTGTGACTGATACAACTAACTGCCATTGACCCATCCAGACCACATCGATATCGATGAGCGAAGGAACTATAAAAAATCCTCACCACCAGACCAGCTATTTGAGATATGATGTTCTGCAGCCTACATGTTCCCTTGAAGGAATGCGAGGGCCTGCAGCTAAACGTAAAAACCAAGTAGGAAAATTGTATGTTTTTAGTACAAATGGTGAAGCAACCAACCAGCGTCTCCTCATCCTAAGTTCACGCCCGAGAAAAAGAAATATCATCTTCTCACCCAAAACCCAGTCATTATATCACCGTTTAGCGCTTGCGCTTCTTCTTGCTGCCTCGGTCTTCTTCCTCCATGGCACTCTCGCGATCGCGCTTCTTGGCCTTGCGCTCGAGCTCATCCCAATCCTCACCCTCTTCGTCACTGTCGAGCTCTGCATCTTCATCGTCATCGCTTGCATTGCTACCGAAATCGGATCCTTCGTCACTAGATTCAGACTCCTCATCGAATTCGTCCTCATCCATTTCAAAGGCCGATTCTTGCTCAGACTCACCCTCACCATCATCATCGTCAGAGTCAGCTTGAAGGAAAGACCAACCACCATCAGCAAAGAACTGGTGGGTGTCTGCAGTGACTGTCTTCATGATGGTTGGCCAGTTGAGGTTAAGAGGGCCTTCTGTGTAGGCGATATCGGAGGAGTCGAGCCATTCCTTGACCTGGTCGAGAAACTCGACGGGGATGGTGTTGACGTGGTAAGGGGGTCGTGTAAAATCCTTGAAGACAAAGACCATATCAAAGTTCTTCAGGCCGAACTGAACACGTTCCAGGTGGGCAATCTCAACTTCCTCAATGGTGATGACCATAAAAGGAGGTTCGACAACCTGAATGAGGCAGTCCGTGGTAGGTTGCACAAAGACATTGCTTCGGAATGGTACACCATGGAAACCAAGGTCACGAACAGGCATGTCGACCTCGATACCTTCGTTGCGACCAGCCTCAGCAATCTTCTGAGCAAAGCCTTGGAACAGCCGATCCAATTCGGCTCTGCGACGTCGTTCCTCTTGTT
Source organism: Fusarium sp. NRRL 25184 (assembly GCA_013755755.1). Taxonomy (NCBI): domain Eukaryota; kingdom Fungi; phylum Ascomycota; class Sordariomycetes; order Hypocreales; family Nectriaceae; genus Fusarium; species Fusarium sp. NRRL 25184. The sequence continues at coordinate 10,525 of JABSSZ010000320.1, forward strand.
CTGCCTCGAACTCATCCTCGTCACCATAACGGTACTTTCGCTTGCGGTTACCCGTCTCATCGAATTGAATGTCTGTGGCTTCTCGGTAGAACTGAACATCCTTGGTCTTCTTCTTGTTGCCAACAATGATCGGGTCCTTGAGATGAATGTGAATGATAACAATCAACTCATGCTGACAAGGTTGGAAAAAGAGGTGCTTGACGTTGGAAAATAGTATATCCACTCGGTGTTGTGCGTTGAGGGGCGAGATATATCGAATACCGTTCTGGTGAATCTCAACCTTGCCCGGTACTCGCTTGCCTTCCATAGCTGGACGGATATAGACGTTGTCCAGCACAGCTGGTCGTCGGTCTGGATATTGGTTAGCATCGACTGATCCGAAACATGATCAACTTTTGACTTACTCCTTATCTCGACGAGTTTGTCCTGCTCGACGACATCCTCCATGTCCTTCTTCTCCTGCTCCTTCTTAACCACATCGCGCTTCATGTTGGAGATCTGAGTCGCTATTTCATTGTATCTCTCTCCATCAGACGATCGGAAGGTCAAACTTCGGACAAAGTGCGCCGATGCATCTTCGAAGGGCTGGTCATCCTTTCGGCCTACGCCCTGACCAGGGGAAAGGAAGTTGATACGCAGGAATGACCAATCACCCTCGTCGCTCTTACTCGCGTTCTTGATAGTGTTGATGTGGAAAGGAACAGGGCGGCCCATGATAGGCAAAACGACTGTGTTGTTCTTGATATCGACAACAACCTCGAGGTTCTTGATCTTGCTGGGAAATTGATTGTCTCTCTTGTAAGACTCGAAACGCTTGAACTTCTTGACCTCACCACCGTTCTGGCCACTCGTGGATTCTGAAAATCTGGCGAGACCCTCTCTTTGCTTCCTCGCTGCAAGTTCCTTCTGATGCTCCCGTCGCTTCTTCTCAAGGTCGTCGTTAGCGACTTGGGTTGTGCGTTCTGAGCGAAGTCTTGTGCTTGTGATGTTCTTGGTCGCAACGGCACCAACTCGCGAGTCCTTCTTCTCCTTCTTAGGGGCAGGCTCTGCTTCTTCATCATCCTTGAAGAAGAACGAGTTGGCATCGGCGCTTGTTGGGGCCTCGGCTGTGAACACCACGGGCTCTGCCGAAGTGACTCGAATGGTGTCGGTCAAGACGAGCGCATAGATCTTGCTGTTCTTATCCTGGGGGGACGGGTTCTCGATGTCTTGGAACCCGGTGTTGATGATAAGAGTCATGCCGTCCTTCAGAACCCGCTGGTTCTTGGCGTTGAGAATCAAAGTAGGATCCTTGTTCTCTAATCCAATACCCCAGCCAACGTTCTTTAGGAAATGCTTCTCCATATCTGGCTTCTTGCTCTTTATAATGCTGATGGCTCTGCCATAAACCTCCTTGGCTGTCATACCATCACGAATCTCCTTGATGATAGTGTTGTGGATGAGAGTAAGAAGCTTATAGTTGCTCTCCTGAGACTTGTTGGGGTCGACGAGGTAAGTTCGCGCGATGGTAGAACAGTATGACTTATATCGAAGTCCCATGGCGGCAATGATGATATTCGCGTGAAGATTGTCGTCGTTGGGTTCACCGGCAAATCGAAGATCGTACTTGCCACCACTCTGGATCGAAGGTCCCAGAATCCAGTCCAGCTGAGCGGGATCGAGGTCCGAGGGAAGTTTGCCCTTGCTAGGCAACTCGACTGTCTTCCAGAATTGGTTGTCGTCGAGCTTCTTGTCGACCTTGTCGGCGAGTGCGGAGTGTTTGACTTTCTTTTCGGCATCGAGGATGTTGGACATTTCGTCGAGGAAGTAGGGGGTCATCAAGGCAACACAAGCCTTGGAGGCGGTTCGCATGGCTCGGAGTTCGCTCTCGTCCTTTACGGCAAAGGCGTAGGTAGAAAGGGCGGCGGAAATGTCGACCTGGGTCACATCCTTGCACTGATCGTTGAATAGCTTCTTCCACTCATCGACAAAGGGTCCTCGGGACGTGTCTTTGGCAATGGTGCCGACCTTATTCTGAAACGCATTTGTTAGGGCTGAATGACAATGAACTTTCAACCGACTTACTCCTGCCTCCTTAATCTTATCGGCAAGCTTAATGAAGAGCTTCTCGTTTTCGGCGGCATCCTTGCCTCGCACAAGGACTTCGATTGGGAATCGGCCCCCTTTCAGCTGTTCGAGATGCTTGGCTAGAATAGATTTAGTATGAGTCATTTTGCGCAGGCAGAAATGCAGTCGCACCTTTCTTCGCTGTTGTGAGAATGTACAACGTGTCCAGGGTGAACAACATAAGGGTCGTCGGAAACTCGTATCCAAGAAGCCAGAACTAAGATATTGTTAGTACATGCATCTCGCATTCGTTTCGAGTCGTCGTGGGATCGCATACGTGAATCGCATTGTTCTTGTGAAATTCGGGGATCTCTTCAACCTTGCCCATCATCACAATGAGGGACTGAGCGCCGTTGAACAGGCCATCCTTGGAGCGCAGGTCATTCTTCCAGGCAGTGACAAAGTGGGAGATGCGCTCCTGGAAGAGCTTACTGTCAATCTTGATCTCGGCCATCGTTTCTGATGGAATCGCGATCGAGAGTGACGGGGGAAAGCTGAAGGAATATAGAGCTGATGACGGGAGGTTGCGACGACGCGAGAAAAAGTGAGGTCGCGTTAATGATCCAAGCTGGAGCTCCCTGTCACGTGATGTCTCGTAACGCGTTCCTTGGGTGACTGATGATCCAAGTTACCTATGGTGAACGAATACAGCCTGATGAATTGACCGTGGCAAGTCAGTACTCCAAGCCATTAACAGTCCAAGTTTACTTTAGGTCTCCTCTGTCTTTTCTGTTTTGTTTGCAAGCTCTTATCACTTTGCTCCTTTTCGCATGTTAAAAGAGTGCAAGTTTCGAGAGATGAGAGACCGCCAAAACGCAGCTGAGTTGGTGGAGCAACCAAGTCCAGCAATCTCGAGATGGTGGTTCGTGAAGATGAACACAAACCCTCCCAAAGACGTGGGCATTTTTAGTTCACTTTCTTGTGCGAATTCAGAAGGCGCCACAGATGTGTAAGTTCATCTCTTTGAATGTAGTCTCAAACTTGAGCGCAACCATTGTCTCGTAACACCTCTTCTCACCTGAGGCCACCTAACCTCGTAGCCAGTAGTGGAGTAATGCCAATGCTTTTATTTAAGACTGTAATAATCGAATCTTATATTTGATCATGTTTATAGTATAGCGTCTTTAACAACATGAGTGAAGAAGGTAAAGAGTATTCGAGAACAAGTATTCAAACGTCAAATGCCGGAATTAACCTCCGTCCGTCGGCGCCGGTTTTCGGGAAGTGGGGTCGGGAGTTGCGTTTCAAACCCGACCCCGCGCATGCCCGGGTGAACATATAACCAAACGCGAATACCATACCTCACATAACTTTTCTCACAACTTGTTTTCCCGACCTCATTTACTCTGTAACTTATAAGGCACGCTGTTTCCCTCTGGCAACATTATCTCTGAACACTCTCATACTCCTATCGACTTACACCATACTATCTGCCATCATGAGAGTTCCTTACGTATCCAACCCTCCTGAGACCAAGTCAGAGGAGCATGCCGCCATTGTAAAGCGCATAGAAGAGCGCCGCGCCCCTCGGCCTCTCCAATCTCTGGATTTAGCTCTTCTTCACTCCCCTCACGTTGCTGATGGCTGGAACTCATTCCTCGGCGCTGTTCGTACCAAGACCTCTCTAAGCGATGACATTCGAGAGCTTGCAATTTCACGTATTGCTGTGTGCAACAAGGCCTGGTACGAATGGAAGCACCATGCACCGCTAGCTGTCAAGGGTGGTGTGTCTGAGGCTGGACTTGAGGCTATCAAGGGGGAGGAACTTGGTGAGCCGCCTGCTGAGCTATCAGAGAAGCAATGGGCGGTGCTGCTGTACACGGATGAGATGACGAGGAACGTTCAAGTCAAGGATGAGACCTTTGATCGTCTGCGGGAGTATTTCAACGAACAAGAAATTGTGGAAATCACAGCCACGGTAAGACAGTCCCTTGTCCCCCTGCAGTCATCAAACTTGTCCTGACACCAACAGGTTGCATGCTACAACTGTGTAAGCCGTTTCTTGGTGGCACTCGACGGTAAGCTAACGTCATAAACTAATTTCCGTTCTAACTAGAACTAACAATGCTACAGTCGGGGAGAGAAATGGTACCGGCCCCGAAGCCATCTCTGGTCATTAATAGACAGTTGCGTTCTGCCAATTTCCAGGAGTAGCAGCAAAGTGAAAAGAAGAAGCATGTCTTTATCATGAATAGTGACTCATAACCCAAAAACAAACAGAGTGGTAGAATAAGACAAAAACAACTGTCCTAAGGAAATACCACGACTTAAGGCCGCGGGAAAGGGGTATCATCCCATCTACAGAAGTGAAGTGAAACTAATGAACCAAACTCCTCATGAACAAAGCCCCCGAGGCCCCATCCTCGCCAAACCAACCCATCGTTAATCGTTGCTCATTCAACCATGCCTCCTGTGGCCGTGGTGAGTGTCCGCTGTCATGCTGGACTATGCTGTTTTGTAAATATGTTGGCGGCCACCTGGCCGCACTAAGAACGCCGTGTAATGAGGATTGTGTAATGTCCATGCTGTATCGTCGTACTTGACAACCTGTAAGAGTTATGCTGTGGCTGTAACCAGAAACCAAAACGAAAAGAAACCCATGAAGTCTAAGACCAAACCGATGCTTCAAGATCACGGTGACTTGGAATATGACCTTGACATTGCGCGCTCAATTGAAGCATGACGTTGATGCATTTTAGGCGATGTTTGTAGTTCCTGGACAACTCCCGCCCAGCCCTTACGGCTAGGTTTTGGTATGGGCTCCGAGTGGTTAACGAGAGCCTGGGTGGTCAAACTGCGTAAGGGAGGACGGTTGATGATACCCTCCATTAAGCCTCTAGGAAGAGCAGGACGGGTTGGGGTTTTCAAACCCGGCGATTTTCCCAGATCCCTTGCCGTAAGTAGAGGGGGCGCTGGCGGCGGCGCAGAGGGTTTCTCGTGAGTAGTGGTGCTTGTTTGTGATGCGACGACGCCCATATAAACGACAAGGAAGCGCATGCGTAGCATGTCGAGCCTACGAACCCGATCCTCTAACCTCGATCGCTTCGACGCCCACAACAGCCTGGCAGAAGTCTTTAGCTTGGTGGTGTCCTCCTCGATCACCACACCATTGATGTCCTCGCGCAAATCATCACCCGTCTTCTGGATCTCCCTTAAGAGCCGTGTCAAGCGGATCTTATCATCAAGGCGCTGCACCTTTGCGACGTCACGATCATAGCTCTCGTTCTCCTGGACGGAAAAGTCGGCAGTGTCAAGAAATGTTGCAATTTCGAGCGGCGCCGCTTGGTACGCGGCCGTGTAAGAGGAGATGATCTGGACGAGGACGATGAGGGACAGAATGACAGCGATCAGAATGAGGATGATAGTCCACTGGAGCAGATTGAACTCGGCCATGGTTGAGCAGAGCGTCTAGATGGCAAGTCGAGGCGGAGGGTGAAGCTATCGCGCATGGTCCTTGGGGAGTTGTGTGTTTGTGGGAGAGAAAAGGGAGAGAAGGGGAAGAGGCGCACACAATATGCAGGTGAAAGGCAAGGGACATGAGCGATGACGACGGGAAGAACAAGCGCAAGCGCAGCCAAACCCAACAACCCCAACAATCATGCCGTGCAGTACCTTACTGTAGGTATCTTAACCTATCGAAGAGAACCTGCGCGTTTGTGTGCGCTCTAATTAACTAATAGAGGCACCTAGTTTCTAGGGTCATACACAAGCCGAGCTTCCATATTCGTGCTGGACCACCTGGTGCAGATGGCTGGGGATCAAGAAGAACCCCCCTGCAGGTGCATCTGCAACTAACGATAGCCCATAGAGACAGGGCAGGGTATTCAAGTCAGTCAGTCATCACATGGTCATAGCCAGTCCAGTGGGATGCGATGCGCGACTTGATGGCGTTGTAGTTGTCTGACTGATACTACTTTGCATGGCCCCTAAAAACGGGTAAGCGTGAGGTACCGTGATGATGATGTACGCGCGGAAGTGCCGGGCGGAAGAAACGGTCAAGACGGTATCTGGTGATGCTGATCGATGGTGGTTTACACAAAACGTACTCAAGAACGATACGTAGCCATCACAACTTGTTAAAGTCATAGTTTAAGAGGATGCACCACAAGCCTGCTCAAGATTGGCAGTATCCAAAAACTAATGCTGCGCTGCCGAACCGTCCAGCGGGTTTTCACATTGCATTGGCGGATGGATTGCATTCCGAGTGGGTTCATCTGCAGGTTGAGTATCACCATCGGTTGGATGTGACCAATTCTTGCAGGACACTATGCTAGGCTTATTTGAGTAGTGTCTCGGATCCTCAGAGCGCCCAAGCCCATAAAAGCATGGGTATCGAGGTCTGGAATTAGGGTTAGGAGAAGGGTAGTACCTTGGTGGATCAAGTCTAGGGCTTGAGGAGGAGAAAGAGGGCTGAAAGACATTAGGTAGTTTGTTTGAGGTGAAAGTTATGAAAGTCATCTAGTATGTATTAATCTTTGAATAACTCCCCGGCGATCTAAAATCATGGAGGGGTAAAGAGAAGTTGGCTGGGTTGACGTTGTTGTCATAAGTCGGAATAAACTTGATTCGTTACTGAAGGCTTTAGCCGCTGTCAGTTTGGCACCCAGTAAAAAGTTCGCGGGCCGTTGAAGGCGTGAGCGATGTGGTGCCAATTATTCCTCTTCTCTCCTCTCCCTTGTCCCTTAGGCAAGGTTCTGACATTCCACTGACTTCATCGATGCCCTGTACCTGCGCCAGTCTTGCAGCTTATCAGAATCATCGGATCTTTCTCCACTGTCACGGCTGTTTCAGCATTCTCTATCACCACCCTCGTCCTCCTGCTCTCTAGAACCCTCAACAATATTAGGAACCTGCTCATGGCGACGACTACAGCGACGGTGACGGCTGACCCCGCGCCGCAAGCGCAGCAGTTTCCCCTCCCAAAGATCCTCGAATACCCCGCGTCGACCCCGCCAACCCTCATCACCCAAGGTGCAGAGGGTCGCCTCTACAAAACCACTTACCTATTACCCGATATTCCCTGCGCCCTCAAGTATCGCCCTCCTAAGCCCTGGCGTCACCCGATTCTTGATCAGCGGCTCACGAAACACCGGATCCTTTCAGAAGCTCGTATTCTTGCAAAGTGTCGCCGCGATGGGATCCGTGTACCAGCTGTGTATGCTGTGGATGAATCCGCGGGGTGGTTGATGCTGGAATGGATATCTGGAGGCCCTGTTCGAAAGAGCATCAATGAGCGGCTCGGAAATAGAACTGAAGGCATAGAGAGCGATGCTGAGCTGAAGGACCTCATGCGAAGGATCGGTACTGCTATTGGCAGCATGCACAAGGTCGGCATTGTCCATGGTGACTTAACCACAAGCAACATGATGTTGCAACCCCCAGCTAACCCCCAAGATGGTAATTCCTTACATGGAGAATTGGTTATTATCGATCTGGGTCTCGCGAGTGGAAGTATATCAGACGAAGACCGGGCAGTGGATCTCTACGTTCTGGAGAGAGCATTTGGTAGCACACATCCAAGAGCAGAGTGTCTCTTTCCAGAGGTGCTCGAAGCCTATGGCCAGACTTTCAAACAGGCCAAGATTGTTCTCAAGAAGCTAGAGGACGTGCGGATGAGAGGCCGCAAACGAAGCATGCTTGGGTAAACAAGAAGAAAAACAGAAAAGCCGTCTTGCAGCCAATTTCCCTACCATAGTGTCTAAACTCCGTGTATCTGATGCTCGCTGTTTTGCAAAAAAAACAAATGGTCAAATGATGCCACTACATTCCATCTTATGTGGCTTGGAGATCCAATATGCCAGAAACCCAATGGTTCATCATCTCCTCCTTTTTCTTTTTCTTTGTCTTTCCTCTCTTTCCCGGCCGTCAATGAATTATCCAACTATGCTGCTACCAGCTCCGCTCCCGCAAAATATCCCTTATTCTCTATGACGCCTCGATCCTGTACGAATGCCGTGTATCGCACTACCCATTCTGGGACAATCTCTCCAGTCAAACCCGCACCGCTGTTATCGGGATCGGCAAGGAGACCTGCGCCCTTCGGCCCGTGGCTAAGAAGTTCTCGAAGAGTGCCGTGAGGAAGAATATCGATACAGTCGTTGTGAACATGCAATTCCACGCCTTCATCCTCGGCTAGCTTCTTCAGCGGAGGTGGAACATCGCAGCAGTTTCGCAAGTTGATCTGGTCGATGATGGGCCGGACACTCGCACGCTTGATGAAAGCGCCAAGTTTCTCGCTACCAAACTCGGCCACAGCAAGACGCTTCACGAGGCCTTGCTTGTGCAGGCCCTCGAACACCTTCCAGGTCGCAAGCTCCTCTTCAAGGTTCCCCTGTTGGGCATTGGTCTTGTCTGCCTCCCATTCGCAGTTTCCTTCGAACGAAATGCCAGGAAAAGATACAATCAGGAGGTCGATGGTCTGAATGCCGAGTTCTCTCCGGACCAAGTCTAGAGCCTCTTTGACATGTTGTTCCCGAGCAGCTACTGACATACCGGGGAGAATAAAAAACTTGACAGTGATCTCATACTGACTGGGCTCCTCTTGGAGGCCCGCGGCGTTCCAATTAATGCGAGGAACGTAAAGCACATCGCCTTCTTGTTCAGTCCAGAGGTCGACGGCTGTGTGCTTGCCTTTGGGCGTGTCGCCGTTGGTGAAGCCGTTCGTTTCTTGCGCATCGATCGTATAATCTCGCTGAGCTTCGGCGATGTTGTCACGCAGAGAATTGACGAGTTCGAGGTTGGATCTGTTGTTGCCGGGTTTACGGATAATGGAGGGGCCTGCCAACATGACATTGCTGTCGAGAGGGGTTTTGTAAGCATCCATTAAAACTGCAGAGAAGTCAGATAAATACATACGCAGTAGATAGAATAAGTCTCGTCATGGTGAAATTATGTGAGATAATTGGAATACTAAAATATGAGAGAGACAATCACAACAAACAAATGAGAAGAGAATGGTTCGAGGAGAGACTTTTAGTAGACAAGAGGGAAATTTTCGCCGTCGGGGTCTTCGAGGCGTAAACTCGGACACGCCAGTATTAAACCTGCAGACCAAAATAGTCTATCCCAAGGCGCGCCCACTGTTGAAATACGTGGGGTAAAGCAGATAGCTTAGTAATGTCTAATTATACAAGGTCAAAGTTATCAATTACAAGCGAAGTTTGAGGTTTGTGTAATGGCTCTATTGTATTTAGGTTTGTTTCTCATGGCTGTAAATATCGAATCTTAGGTAGGTAAGGTAGATCAGAAGTAAGTGGAAGGATGGCCATGGAAAAGGTTTGGGACCTGACATCAGTAGGAGCGCATAGTCGCGTGCTTGACAAGTGAGATGGCCAATTGGTGACATAGCACCCATTACCATTTCTTTCACATCAATGGAAGGTCGGAGATTCTTTTATCGTCTTCTGTGTATGGGGTTTGAGTACAGTATGTACCTACCTAGGTACCTAGTAGGTAGAGTATCTTGGCACCATATGGCCTACTAGTCGCCGTTGAATGTGCAAAATCATGTAGTGGGTGCCAATCATAATTATATAGACTGGCTTGATTACCTGGTAACTTCTTTATTAGAGACAGGATCATAGATAACTCTAGAGAGAATAGGTAACTCGACTTACCTTTAGCTTATCTGTGTTAACCTTAGATGGCGTCTGGCGCTCTCTTCCCGTCGGTATAGCAACTCAGTGTAGGCAGCCACTGAAGTGACCCGCTGGCTTCCTAGTAGGGTCCCAAGCCCAGTCAGCGCTGAGAGGGGGATTCAGACCTAGCCCAGTAGGCGAATTGGCTGGAGCCTGGACCACCTCACCTCACTTCATCATTGGGCTTGCTGACCTGAGCCAACTCGTCACCAACCCGCCAAAATTGCTTCCGTGTCCACCTTGAAGCCAGAATTGCTTCCTCCGTCCTCTTTCGAAACCTCTCCCTGCCTTTTATCTGCACGCCTCGAAGCAGGCTCGATAGACCATCATGGCCATTCAGTATGCTTCTCCGTGGCATACCTACTTTTTCCACCTGCTGACCGAGAGCTAACTACAGATATCTGATTCTCCTATCCCGTCAGGGCAAAGTGGTGTGTCTTGGTTACTCGCATGCGCAGCTTCAACAGCACTGACTAGTCATGACAGCGTCTTGCCAAATGGTTCACAACACTCTCCCCCAAGGATAAGGCCAAGATCGTCAAGGATGTATCTCAGCTTGTGCTCGCTCGAAGAACGCGCATGTGCAACTTTCTAGAATACAAGGGTCAGTTTCCTAACCCCTTTGTTTTGATGACCTTGAGCTAATCATCAACATAGATACAAAGATTGTCTATCGCCGATACGCATCACTCTTCTTCATCGCTGGATGCTCCTCCGAAGATAACGAGCTGATCACCCTCGAAATTATCCACCGATATGTCGAACAGATGGACAAGTATTACGGCAACGTTTGCGAGCTCGACATCATCTTCTCTTTCACCAAGGCATACTATATCCTCGACGAAATCCTCCTCGCCGGCGAGCTGCAGGAAACGAGCAAAAAGAATGTTCTTCGCTGCATCGGCCAGCAAGACTCCCTTGAAGATATGGAGGTAAGTCATGACCAGCTTGATAAACTATGAAGTTTTGTGATAGCCCGGCAACCTACACCCACCCACCCACCAAATCGTCGCAAGACAGCTGACGCCAAGCCTCCAACAAGGTCGAGGACGAAGTTACAAAGATCATGTAAACCTCCTTGACGGCCTTTTAATTGCTACCCAACATCGATTCGACACCGATCCCGAAGCGTCGAATTGAGGCGATCGATCAATACCTACCAAGCGTTTTCATACGAGTTGCAGTATATTCACTGGCCGAGAATTAACTTTGGTTCAACAGGCCGACGAACAAGTATTGGCGTCGCTCAAGGAGTCAGGAATTCTGTAATGGAAAAGTCTCAGGCGGCTGAGCATCTCTTCGATGGGAAGAGAGGGCACGCATGTTCGCATCGTGGGAATAGGCGCAGGCGGTGTTTTGGGAGTCTCCGACCGTGTTGGTCTTATTTTGTAGATCTTTGACGGTGGAAAACCACCTTCTTTCATATCAAGAGATGAGGCCTGCGGGCGATGGTGTTGCGACAGCTACGACGGGCAGCGCAGAGAGATTGTCTCCGGTCTCCGACCCGTTATCGGCCAAACGTCGACGCAACAGTGAAAGGAGAGCGAGCCTTGAACAATGATTTGTGAGAACAGCATTGATCACCGTCAGAGGCTGCATCCCACTGGAAATCGTCAGGCCTGGCACGTTGGGTCACCTCCTGGGTTTATCGAAACCGAAATCAACCGCACTGCTCCGTCGCAACACCTCGGCCCGCAACTGGAACCAAGAGAAAACGATTGACCTCATATGCTTGTTCCTGTTTCTGTTTCTTGTTTCTCCAATTTCCAACTGACCTTAGATGGTGACTGAAGATGGATCTGGCCCACTCATCAGAGGGGATGGGCTTCTTTATCCCAGCGCTCGACTGAAGCGCGTGGTTTCGGAGTTTAGCCCCATTCGCTATCGTTGATCAATCGCGGGGAGTTGGCGCCAGAGCATTCCCCCTATTACGATACGCCAAACTTACGCATTCGGGTCTTCGAACAACAGATCGTAATTAAGGGCATGTGCGAAACGATTGGATTGTAAGTTGGCACTGAAGAAATTGATCAAAATACAGTACCTGAGGTTTGTCTCATGAGAGCCAAAGGATGGAGCATGAGGCTTACAGGGGGTCTCTTGGCTCCCGTTGACATGGCTTAACTGGCAGTACCGAGAACTGGCGCGATCCCCGGAATTCTTCAACATTGGCCGGACCAGGGCCGGGACCGGTCTCAGCTCACGCCAGCTCAACTCAGCTCTCAGCAAAAGTGACTGATTTTGAGATCCCGTGGCTGGCTGCAGCAAAAGATCACACCAGATTTGAGTGGACTCAAACGTCTTTGTTGACGAGAACGCAACGCAACACGCAAGTCAACGCTGCGCTGCGCTACGCTCACTACGCAATGTAAGCGAGAAACAGAGTTACCGTTCATCCGCTGACCTATAGGCCATCACATTCTACTCCAACCATCCTATCCCGAAGCCGGCCAGTTCCATTAACTCAAAGCCTATCCATATCCATCCATTCAATTGCGGCCCCTCAATCAGTCATCCTGTGTTTCCTTGGTCTCATAAAATAACCAGGTTCCTATCTATTTGCTTATTGCTTATTCACATGTGTTAATCAACTCAAACTCAACCCTGTTACTTGCTTATCTCTATCCAACACTTCCCCCTTTCATCATCAATTGAATCGACCAGGTTCTCGGCAATCTCCTGTCCAATCTTGATCAGTGCCTATTATTATCTTCCGTCGTCGCCAACCAATCTCTTTTTATCTCCGGTCTTTTAGATTCTCAGGGTCCTTGCCGGCTGCATTGTATCTCCCAAAGTTACAGTAACGAATCTGCCGCCGATTACTTCGTTCAGGGCCGCGATTTAAGTTCTTGACCTCGCCCCTCCCGAACTGTACCTGCTCCTGACTCCGGCGATCTTTAATTCCCGACTTCCTTCCGCCCACTTTCAATCATCCTCACCCTCGCACTATTATCCCCCTCTTTCTCCTCAATCATCAATACCCCGTATCGCCGCAATATCGATTATCGCAACCGATTTCGACATCGTATTTTATGACATCGGCCATCGTACGCTTACCGCCATCTTGCCCATATCGCGACAACTGTCACCTTCCGACTCCGGCCCACCGCGACTCCACGCTGACGCAATCTGTTCCCTTGACTGCTCCCTCGATCAGTCAGTCGCATCACGCATTTACGGTCCAACGCATCAACACCGCAACATTTGCACCGCAGAATCGACCTCAAACTGCTCTTCCACCTCCAAGATGAAGGTTAGCAACCTCAAGACCCCACGGAGGAGCCCCTCGTCCGACACATGCTAACGCGCACATCCAGTATCTACCAGTACAAGACTTCGAAGCGGTGACGAGCGCGCTGAACTTCAACACACCCGACTGTAGCGTGACAGGCGGATGCGATCTCTACACAACGAAATCAACAGGTTCCGACAAGAAGCTCTACAAAAACATCGACAACGATCTGAACTCGCAACATGAAGCCCTTCTCAAGCTCGGCGCCAGCCTATCACCACCTGAGCGCGCTCACATGCTTGCTACATCACCGAGCATGCAGCTGTTTTCACACTCAAGTGCTTTCGGCCCCCTGTCCGAGCTCTCGAGTCGCAAGACATTTGCATACCTTATCGCAACGCTCAATGCGAGTCATCCACACTACGATTTCTCTCATGTTCTTCGACCCAACGACTTCAAACGCGAGCGAAACCTGCGTCGCGTCATGGTCAACCTCGATTCAATCCTCCAGAACGTAAGACCTAACTTCGAGCCTAAATCTCTCGGTTCCTCCCTAGGCAGTGAGACAAGCTCGATATGGGGGCCCCAATGCTGGTCATTGATCGACAAGGAGATGCACCTAAACGAGTGTACTATTTTCAGCTACAACCCCGAGAGCGACCCTTTTGAAGAAGATGAGAGTGCAATCTGGGCTTCACACTACTTCTTCTTCAACCGTACCTTGAAAAGAGTGGCATATCTCTACGTCCGCGTCGTGCCAGTTATCTCGTCTCATAGCCCAACTCTCCGACCCACAAATCTGGCCAGGAACCACAGCAACCAACGGGATCTCGAATCAGCTGGCGCGCAGAAACGCGCCAACTACTGGCTTGGTGATCAAGATGCTGAGTTAGTGCCATATAATGAGGACGACGAGGAGCTCAATGACGACGGTCTTTTCTGGAATCGTGGAGAGAACGGAGATCTCGTCGCCTATTCAGATGAAGACTTCGACGAGGATATCGAGGATATGGACATGCTCGATAGCAGTCCTGACAGGTCCATGAGCGATGATGTCGCGGGTCGCATGGAGATCTAGGGTCGATTTGATCCAAATCGTTAGGATGAATCGATTCTTTAAGAAACGGCCTCTTCGGTTCAAAACCGAGCATCAGCCGCATTTCTCTGAATTCATTATTTGCTGCATTATTTCAACATTCAACAGTATCCTAATCTCAACTAGGGTTGCTCGATACCAACAAATCGAGACGAACGAAGCTAAACAGCACATGAATTTTGCTTCGCTTTTTCGTATTTCACGGGCATTCCTGCGTCATGCTCTTTTCTTTCGACATGCCATTTGCTTAGTATGAAGTGTGAGGCCCGGTTAAGCTTCTGGTCGGTGAGAGCGGCTGGAATTCCGCGACATGAGGCGTTTTCGGGGTCTGCTTGTCAACCTGCTATTTCCTGGAGATGATTGCAGGTTTCTCTGTTCTAATTATTGGACCTTTTTTTTTCTTTGTCTCTTTCTCTCTCTCTCTCTCTCTGCTTTCTTTCTCAAGTACCGTTATTTTATATCCTTGAACCTGGGTTTGGCTTTGGCTGCTTAGGATTGGATTACCGCCTGACATGGCTATGCCTGGATGTATGAGAAATCGTTGCTCGGTGTCGGTGTCGTCTCATTTGGGAACGGCATGGGATGATAGTTGGCGCTGGTGGCATGGGAATTCGGGTGAGAGTAACGACCTGGTTTTACGGTGATGATGTACATGATGGGTTGGGGGATGCATGCCATGGGCTAGTCAGGCTGGTAATTGCTTTGACACGATTCTGCGAATTCATGATTTCAAATTCCCAATGGCTTTACTCGTCAGTCCTGGATGAGTCCCTTACTTAAAAGTGATCATTGTTTCCTCGACCCTGAGTTTAATCGAGAGCAAGTCTATATGTAAAGACACGTGTGTATCCGACAAGACGACGCAAACAGCTGTACCTAGGATTCATTCGGTGCGCAAACACGACCAAGTATTCAAATCTGGCTTGAACTATCTTTGACATGAGTTTATGGTTGAGCATGGTGCCAGGTGTGTCTTACGTATGTGGCAACGATATGTAAATACATAATGATTTCTGTATCAACTGCTGTCATGGAATTTTGAAATTATCAGGCTGTTCAAGCACTTAAACATCCCACGAAGATGATACATTGATAGCATGCCATTTGGCTTCTCGACGGCATATATTTGAATCCGTCATGGGTTCTTTGTTGGGTTTGATTTTAGTGGCGAAGACGTTCTGATAGGCGGCTGGACGTGGTAAATGTATTATGCAGCTGTGTTACTTCCGGGTTTACCTCGAGGGTTTACAAATGATAATTACTGTCTGATGTGTATTTAGAGACAAGGTTCAGCTGAACGTGGCAGCTGACTTCGGGAAAGGAACCCGTAGCTTGAGTCTATATAATCCGTAAGGCTATTCCATCAGCATATGGCATCGTTAGAGTTAAGCTGGTTGAGCCATGTCTAATATTTAGTCTGCGGGTTCTCTCACAAAAGAAGTATGTCACTATATCCTTTCAATTGGTTCCACACGACTTCCATACACAAACTGGGGGGTAAAAGGGCTATCAGAGATAGTCGTAAGGGCTATCAGAGGTAGTCGTGTGGCCTCAGTGGTGATGGTGACGAGGACACTTATCTGATATTGCCCCCAACAGACCAAGTCGGCAGGTCTTGATGGAACAAGCCAATGTGAAAGAAAGTTACGGGAGTCACAATACAGTCTTGCGTAGCACATGTGCTTGCTTCGGGGTCGGGTTGTCGATCCGAAGCCCTCTTCTTTGCGAGGATGGGTTTCCTATAAGACCGGCTCAAGGAGGGAAGAGGAGAGAGCAAGAATATAGCTTCTTAGGTATCAAATACAACGATGGCAAACTTTGATTGGCACGCTGAGAGAACTGATCTATCAGATCTGGCTCTCCTGGATCGAGCCCCTGAGAGTGAGGGGATAGACCTCAAGGCAGTTCGTCTATATCGTCTTGATCGTACACGAAGCCAGATGGTCAAATATGGCCTCGAGGCGGCCATCATCAGTGATCCCGTCAACATTCGTTATGTGACTGGTACTCGGAACATGCAAGTCTTCACAGCACGGAACCCTCCCACACGGTATCTTCTCCTTACGGCGACTCGATCCATTATGTTTGAGTTTGCGGGCTGCCTTCACTTGGCTCAAGGCTACGAGACTGTCGATGAAGTCCGCACAGCAAAGTTTGTCACGTTTACGAGCAGCGGCCCCGAGATTCACGATAAGGAGAGGAAATGGGCACAAGAGATGGCTGATTTGGTTGAGAGTCTTATTGGAAGACGGAATGCCACAGTTGGTCTGGAGCGTGTGAATGCAAACGTTGCTATCGCACTCAAGGAACTCGGTCTCAACCTTGTGGATGCTCAACAAGCCATAGAGATGGCAAGGGCTATCAAATCGCCTGAGGAGGTCAAATGCATTGTCGAATCTCTTCGCGCAACAGAGGTCGCTGTGGGCAAACTCCGAACTGCAGTCTCACCAGGTCTTACGGAGAACCAACTCTGTCAGTCATGCACAAATCTGTAATTGAACAGAACGGAGACTATGTCGAGACTCGACTCCTCAATTCCGGGCCACGAACAAACCCTTAATTCCAGGAGTCAGCAAGTTATGTCATCCAGAAGAACGACCTCGTGGCCCTAGACACAGACGTAGTTGGTTGCCATGGATACTACTCTGACTTCTCACGAACGTTTCACGCTGGCCCAGATCCTCCTACCGAGGAGCAAAAAGAGCTGTACAGAACTTCACTCGCACAGGTTAATCACAATATGAGCATCCTCAGGCCGGGCTTGACCTTTCGCGAGTATGCAGATCTCGCGTGGGATATTCCTGAGCAATATTGGGCCAACCGGTATTTTGTCTCGGCGCATGGCTGTGGGCTTACGGGTGAGTATCCATATCTGTATCGTCGAGGAGATTTCCCAGATGCTGGTTATGATGGTGTTATCGAGCCGGGTATGGTATTTTGCGTGGAGAGTTATATTGGCAAAGAGGGTGGTACACAAGGTGTCAAGCTGGAGCAGCAAGTCCTAATCACCGAGATAGGGATTGAGGTTTTGTCAAAGTTCCCCTTTGAGGAAGCTATGCTGAAGTGACTGGGGTAAGTCAACTATCTACACTAAGTATGTTATCTGATATAACTATCTTGTCCAACAGTCCAGTTGTCCTCTGGATATGAACATGAATGTATCCATCGGTAACTAATAAGGCAAGCATTAGAGATGAGAGCATTTCCCGCAAGATTGATCATAGAACTTCGCTCCTCTATCATTAGCCGAAATGCCCATACTCTCCTAGGGGATCGATGAAAGGTAACAGTTCTTGTAATATTAGGAAACGGCCCAGCCAAAAACCACACAGCTCTCATCCTCCAGACATGCTCAGGCACACATCTCGACGCTCCCCTGGAACATCGACATGGATCTGTAATTTGGGCCATTGCTATTGAAAGTTCACTGAGTACCACCGCAGAGACTAATAGTCTCTGTTAGATCAGCACAGGCCAGTTTGTATTCGCCCACATAGATGTCGTCAATCGCTACATAACGAACGGCAGCCTAGCTATTGAGTCTGATAAAGGCATAGAGGTGGTCGTTCATTACTCCTTGGAAGATTGCAGTGCGACGAATGTATTTGAAAGGCGCGCCTTTTGGAACAAGGACTTTCTCATTGTGGACATGACCATATCTCTGAGTGGCGATGATGAAGGAAAAATCCCAATCCTGATCAGGGTCAGACACAGGAGCATATGAGAACCAAACTTGGTACTTCTTTGTCGAGTCGAGGGATAGGAGCCTCCACATATCAGATCCAAGGGTAGAGCCTGGTCCTGACCTACCAAGGCTTATGTGATGTTAACTGCGATAGAGTCTGGGAGCGCTGACATGTGTTCGACTTACGCAGAATGTTCACCACTATGAGCACGCGGTACATCCCGAGAGGTGCTGGTCTTTTGTTGAAATGGTGCAGCAATACCAGAGAACTGCCCCATACAGTCCCATCTATTCTCGCCCGTATTGTACCCCTCAAAGCTTGAGTCTTCGATAGAAATTGAGATAACGGGACATGATGCTGATGGAGTTGTTGGAGTCCATAGGCTCTCTGTTTTCGACGTGCTTTCGGATGATGATAAGGATGTAACCAGGGTTGTGGTGGTGCCAATGCTTGCTGGTGCTTCACTAGTCACAGTTGTAGCATCAATGGCTGTAGTAGGTCCGTCGGAAGTGGTGGGAATGATTAAAGTTTCTGTATCACTAGTATCAATCGAAGCAGGCGTTAGAGGTGTTGGCTGAAGTCAAGCTGTTGCTTGGTTCCGATTCATCAGTTGAGACAGTGATAGTGGCCCTCGTCGTAGTCGAATCCTCGATTGCCGTTACATCAGCCAAGGTTGGACAAGAACAACTCGGCGAATTCAAAGTCTCAGAATCTAAATCAGAATCAGAAATAGCTGTAAGGTCGACAGAGTCTGTATAGTCCGGAAAGCTTGCACTCAACGTTGTGGTTTGCGGTCAAGTTATAGTTGAAGAACAGCCCAACACTGTTGACACCATATCGACAGCACCGATAGAACTTGAATAGTCTGTTGGATATGAAGCATCTAGACTCTCCGTGGTTTCAGCTTTAGAGCCGATCACAGTTGAGGTATCCGAGATCAACGACAAAAGCGATGTATACTCAGGGTGAGGATGTGGTTTACATTTTCCAGCCTCAGCAATAAAGAAGCTCGATGCTGTCAATACAGCAGCAAGCATTTCTGAGGTCATCATATCCGTATACGTATCCACTCTATTGTACATGACTTTTGCGGGCGAGTGTCCCTTTTTGTCCATCCAAAGCGGTTACAAGAAATAACCATACGTAGAAGCGCAATTCCAGATGCGTTTAGAACGAGCGGGAACGAAATAAAACAAGCTACGAGACCCATCAGATTTCAGCTGATCGATTTAACAAGGAATAACTACAATCAATAGGATACGGATGTGACATGGCGTCAAGGGTACACAGATCTTGAAGTGTTGAAAAGGACTGATATTAGGCCGTTTATGGACTTGGACAATTTTGTTCTGCAGCGCCATTTCTTTGGCTTTATAATAGTTTCGTAATCCAGGCTCTACAGACCTTTAACAGCCTGCGAACTACATTCAAAAGGAACCGCAATTTTCTAAAGCTTTTATTGACGATAGCCATGCGTATACGTCTCCTAGCATTGGATTGAAACTCAAGATTCCATGAGTAAAGCGCCTAGAGGTATTATCATACCAAGACGAAGGAAACGAAGCGAATCGTGATCGCTCTAGGAAAACCTGCTAGTGAACCAGAAGCAGTACTTCTTTACTAATTTTTATTCCGTTATACAAGAAAAACAAGAAGAAAAAGGCAATCTGCGTCAATAACTGGCTCGGATCTTTCAACAGTTCTTTTTATTGTTAGTTCTCAGTCAAGTTGCGCATCCTTGCCTTACTAGGGTAAGGTGCCTTGAAGAAGTAGAAGGTGTACTTTTATAAGAACAAGACGGAACCTAGATGACGCAAGAAAAATCCATAGCAGGTATCAGTCGATCTCACTCTATATTTGACCTACTCAAAACAAATGATGGCCATCTTATCTCAAGTTCCTAGACACCAGAAGTCGTCAAGGCATCTAAATTTTCCCTTAACATAAGGTATCTGTATATTTGAGGGAGGATAACCTATCATTTTTTGTCGCGAATATTCTTATACTTATAGTAGTAAAGCAAACGTTTTATTTTGATATTATAACTAGCATGTCGTTTTCTTGCTAGGTCTAGAAAGACGTATTTCTTCTCAGAATCGATCAAACGCAAGTAGAACCAGATTCAAAGGGTTCATGTCTTATCTCTTATCGCGATTCTTGACATGGGCTGATTGGCCAATCAAATCCCCCAGATTCCACCCGTCGCGGGGCCTCACCCAAGTCTCCCAAATTTTTTCCTGCCATCGATCGCTTTCGCTTCATCTCGTCTCGTCTTCAGCTTCGACTTATCAAAGTCATCGCACACCACGACAATCGCACGCAACACGACGACTTTAATGTACCATTACTTATCGCGGTAATAAAAAAAAAAGCAGTGCAAATCAGCTCTGCTTCAGATAAAAACTCCAGAGCATGGCGGTCCAGACGTCGCCAACCCTCACGTCGACCTCACATACCTTGACTGCCGCGCCGCCCGCAATGGCTGCTCCCGATTCTCTCACAAATAACCACGTCTTGGCCCTTCTAGAAAGCCTAGCCGACGGCAAGCGACACGCTTTTCTTCAACCCACAGCTTCCATCCCAACCGATTCTCTCAACCTCGTCAAGCACACTCTCGAGGGTTTTGCCTCACAAGTCGGCGACGAGCAGCAGGAGAGATTAAAGGAAAATCGCAAGCGCAAGAGAGGCGCTGCAAATAGCGAGGATGTCCTTAAAATGCGCAAGGTCTATATCGATGGGTTCGAGACTGGCCAGGTTTGGCAGCAGGCCAAGAGAATTATTGGCGGTGTCTTGAAATATTCAGAAGAGGCGCTGGCAGAGTTGGAGGAGCGCAAGGAGATTGCCGTCAGCGGCGCTGATGCATCAGACTCCAAGACGCTCGAATTTGGAGAGGATGGCTTCGAAGTAGACTCCGAGGACGAGGACGAGAGCGATCAGGATGGATCCGAAGATGACGAGGAACAATTATCAGTGGACGAAGCTCAAGAATATGGCCAAGAGGATGACTGGGAAGATGACGAAGAGGAGATTGAAGAAGGCAGAGACGATTATCAGGAAGATGATGAGGAAGATGAGGGTGTGGATGGGCCGGTTGAAGAGTATGAGGAGGATCCCGACGGTCTCAACGATGGTTTCTTCTCACTCGACGATTTCAACCGACAAACACAATATTTCGAGGAGCAAGACGCAAAGGGAGATCCCTACACGGATCAGGCAAGCGACGATGAGGAGATCAACTGGGACGCGGATCCTCTGGCTCCTCCCACAACAGGTTCAAAGTCTAAGAAGGCTGCCAAAGAGCCAGTCTCTGAAGATTATGATGATGACGATGAGGAGGACGGCCCTACATTTGGTGACATGGCTCTCGATGCCCCAGAAGGCGACAGTGAAGATGAGGCCATGGATATGGATGAGCCTGTAGATGATGACGACAACGGTCTCAATGCCAACGATGTCTACTATAAGGACTTCTTTGCGCCGCCGCCTCGAAAGTCGAAGGGCGGGAAGCCCAAAAAGTCTGTCAAGTTCCAGCCCGAGCAGCCAAACGATGCCGACGTTGAGAGAGCCATGGCCGATGTTCGCAGAGATCTCTTTGACGACGAGTCAGATCAGGAAGACTCGGACGATGCTCTCTCCGATGTTTCCGCTGGAGATCCCAAGTCAAGACGCTCAGCTCACGAGCGGAGACAAGCCAAGCTTGCTGAAGAGATCCGCAAGCTTGAGGCTGCATCCGTCGCCAAGCGTGAGTGGACTCTCTCTGGTGAAGCTGCTGCAGTTGACCGCCCTGTAAACTCTTTACTGGAGCAGGATCTCGATTTCGAGCATGTTGGCAAGCCCGTGCCTGTCATCACTCCTGAGGTCAGTGAAAGCATAGAGGATCTCATCAAGCGTCGTATTCTCGCTCAAGAGTTCGACGAGGTTATTCGCCGACGTCCTGATACCGAAGGTGCAGCCGCAGGTACTCGTCGCGGTCTTGTCGAACTCGATGATACCAAGGCTACAAAGGGTCTGGCCGAGATCTACGAAGAAGAGCATGTCAAGAATACAAACCCAGACACTTATGTCAGCCAATCAGACGAGAAGCTTCAGCGCGAGGAGAAGGAAGTTGAGGCTATGTGGAAGGACGTCAGCGCTCGTCTGGACGCCCTCAGCTCATGGCACTACAAGCCCAAGCCCACAGCACCCTCACTATCCGTAGTCGCAGACGTTGCCACCGTCGCAATGGAGGATGCCCAGCCCACAACAGCCCAGGGCGTCACCGGCGAGAGCAGTCGCATGGCTCCTCAGGAAGTTTACAAGGCTGGAGCCACAGACCACGCAGCCAACGGCGAGGTCGTCACCAAGGCCGGTCTTCCTGTCGCCCGCCAGGAGATGTCCCGCGAGGACAAGGCCCGCCGGCGCCGTCGCGAGAAAGAGCGCGTGCGCAAGGCGGGAGGTGTCGACGGCGAGAAGGTTGTTAGCAAGAGAGCCAAGATGCAGCGCGACACCATCGCCGAGCTCAAGAAGGGAGGCGTCAAGGTCATCAACCGCAAGGGAGAAATCACCGACGTGGATGGCAAGAAGGCAAAGACTGCCAAGGTTGCTTCGAGCGGCAATTTCAAGTTGTAGTAGATGGGCCAAGAGGCATTTTTTCTTTTTGCAATTTGGTTCGGGGTGTCAAAAGTAACGATGGGGTGTTTGCATGGCTTGCGAGCGATTCTTCATAAGAACGCATTTTCATGTTTGTTGCATAGGTTTCATATGTCCATACTGGATTCCTGTTTGGGTGACTTGGTTAATGCATGAAAGATGTGAAGGTAGTGGTTCTGGTCTTCACTCATGAGTTATTCTCACACCTTTCCTGTTAAATCCGTCCATTATGCCGAGAATCCCGCGTAATTAATCGTACATCAAAGAGCTGTAGTTTTACATTTTGCCACATACTCAGAGTAACATTTGGCTGCTTCAAAATCCCATCCTTTCCTTTCCTTCCGTCGCAATATGACAATGCCCTGAACTCCTCATCCTGAGTTATTTTTCCCGCTAAGACAATAGCCAGCCAGTACCATTGACCTCGATCCTAAGCTTCCACTTTGGCTTTCTTGGTCTCGGTATCTTCAGCAGGCTCTTCTGCCTTTCGCTTGCCGTTAGTCTCTGCTTCAGGCACGCGTGCAGCTTCAGGTTCCTCGGCAGATTCGTCTTTGTTCTTCTTGCGGACAAGTCCACTAAGATCAGTTGCTGTCTTCTTAGCCTCATCAACACGGGCCTTTGTCTCGGCGGCAGACTCGCCAAGGGCAGCTCCAAGAATGCCACCGATGGGTCCAGCATCAGCACCCAGAATGTCCTTGGCGTCAATGGGGTCATTACGCAGTTCGACGAGCTAGGCAGTCAGTAAAAGAAATAAATAAAAAACGTCCCAAAAGGACCAGACAAATACTCACTCGCTGCTCCATGTCCCCAATGACTTCCTTCATCTCCTGGATGGATTTGCGTGCCAGCTCGTTATCCTCAGGGGAGGCCATAGTGGCCAGCTCAACTTCCTTATTCTGAAGCTTGAGCTTTGAGCTCTTGATGGCGAGCTCCATTTCCTTGACGGCTTCATCGCGCAGACCTTGGTCCATCTCCTCTCGCTTGGAATTTGCGCCATCGTCACCAGCAGTTGTCACAGAAGCAAATTCCAGCGCCAGCGAAAGCTTGAAATGGGCTTCAGCAATGATCTCTGACTCCTCAGGGTACAGCTCCAGCTTATATTTGAGCGAGGTTCTGCCGTCTTCAATGGCATTGGGGTATCTGTATGAGTGTTGTGGTTAGGACAAAGCAGAAATATCGTAGGGGCTTGCGCGTACCGTTCATTCTCGAGAGAAATCTCAGCGAGGGCATCGTGAGTGTCTGCAAGACGCTCCTTCACGTGCCGGACGGTAGGCGAATCGCCCTCTGAAGCCTCCTTGCCTTTGCCGCTGGTTTCGGATTCCTCCTGTTCGAGAAGCTCGAGTTTTTTCATGAAGCAGACTCGGGCAAGGTCGAGGATCTCAAAAGCGGTGGCCAGGTCATCATCTTCTTCCTCTTCTTCACCTTCGCCCTCGGCCTGCTATAAGTCAGTATCTGCTACTAAAATTATGGGTTCAGGGAAGCTCCATACCTCTTCCTCGTCCGATTCGTCAAAGTTCTCGTCGCCAGTAAACTGGAACAGGGATTTCTTATCTCCCTTGATGTCCTCGGTCTTCTTCTCTCCCTCTTTTTGTTCGGCAACAATCCCGACACCTTCTTGCGTCACCTTCTGTGCCTCGGTCTGCGCAGGCTTCTTGGACTTGCTCACTGCGCTCTTCTTCTTTTCAGAAGCAGCAGGACCTCCTAGAACATCGCTCTTACTTTGGCCAACTCTGAACAAGCTGCGACCATAGTGGAAAAGGATCTCGGCATTATCAGGTGACGTCTCGCCGTTGACTTCGGCTTGAAGAACACTGGCACGTGAGAAGACCTCAGCGGCCTCCTCGTAGTTCTTGTGGGCATACAGGGCAGATCCCTTTGCTGACAAGTCGGCAATGGTAACCTTCTTGGAGTTGGGATCTTGATCGTTCGCGATAAGGTAGTCGGTGTTGGGGGTGCCAACGCTAGGGGTGCCGATGAGGGGGGTGATGGTAGTGGACTCTGCTTGATCGGCAGCTTTCTGGGCATCAGAGGGACCGAGAGTATCACCGGACGGGGTCGTAGTCTCTTCGACTGGCTTCTCCTCAGCCGGCTTCTCGGAGGAAACTTGGGGCTCGTCGATGGTCTTGGCCGTCTCGTCCACGACAGGCGCAGTCTGCTCTGTAGCTTCAGACATTGCAGATTGGGTCTGAATGCGTGTCAAATGAGAAGATGAAGCCAATTGGGTTAAGGGAAGAATAGCGAAGGTAACTTCAAAACTTAATAGATGGCTAATGAAATTTGTGGTTGTTGGGGGATGAAATGACTGAAAGTTGGTATCTCAGGTGGAGGTTTGCGACAGGTCAAAAAAGAGACGACCCAGCAACGAACGGTAAAGGCGACCAGGTGATGGGCGTAATGGGTCATGCATGGAAGAAGGTATGACGCGCCATCGTGCTGAGGGATGTATTTTGGCGCGTTTGGTTGGCTGGCTTCGGCGTTAGTGGGGGCCTGGGAAGCTTGGAGCTCCTGTCGTTATGAGCTGAGCTGAGCTGAGCTCTATCGAAATTCCATCAACTGTTCTTAGTGAGAGATTATGAATGGATGGATAGGATACTCAATTCTATCCGCAATCATGAGCGACGGAAGGCCTATATTACTATCCTTTGTTCCTTTGGACTTTGGGGCTCACACATACAAAGTCTAGGAATTGGGAGAACTTCAAACCTTCAGGCTATCACACGTTTGCCCTTCGCCTAGCATGAGTGCTCCTGTGATCGACCTACCCTGCAGATAATCATATGAAATGCGTTGACGTAGGTACTAGTTATATTCATGGACACTCACTTGCTAATGTGACTATGTTGATGAACTGTGATGATGTATTATCTAAGCGTTTGCTATGGAATCGATTGAGTGTTTACACATCTGGCACTGTCCTTGAAGGTTCTTCCTATGGCATGAATGTTCAAATCATCAACACACACAAACACCAAACCACATTAAGCTGTATATGGCGACCAGCAATCCTGAAACCCGTGAGGGACTCCCTGAATTATCTCCTATAATAAATTTCATGACATCCACGGGCTATCGATAAAACATTCAGCCGCCGCGATGCAATCCACCCTTCCTAAAGTTACGACCAGCATTTTGTTATAGCAGAATATCATATATATATCATGAACTACCCATGTTATTTGGCTCAACAAATCCCCAAATAATTTACCCGTCTTACTCCACCACCTTACAGTTGCTAAGCTCCGATAACCCAACCCCGCGTAAAAACGAGAGTTCATTAATCGACCTGACTTGGCACGCGTTGCATCGTGGTATCTTGGCGCGAGTTGAACGCCAGGTCATGTGCCTTAGTCTCAGCCAAGGGGGTAACTATTGGCTCCAAGACAAGCCATGATCAGGCAACAACAGCCTCTGACGGAATTTCGTTGATTGATGAAAGTAGGTGGGGACAAGGTGAGAGAATGTAAAGAATGGAGGCAACCAGGAGCCCGAGGTATATATTTGAGTGCTGCGGCAATTGGTCCTTGAAAAAAAGACGATTCTACCTATACGCGAGCCATATACCAATCGCGATTCAAAATACAGTCACCCACAATGTGTGAAGAAAACCTCGCCCAGGTAGCATCGACGTGACTATACCACATACCAAGCTAACCTCAATCAAGGAAGCACTTGGCCAAATTTGCTGGCTCGAGATTCCAGTGCGTGATGTTCCTCGGGCCAAAGCCTTCTACATGGAACTCTTTGGCTGGGAGTTTGTACCAGAGCCTCAAAAGGCCGTCGGCGACTGCGTCAAGAGTATGCACTTCTTCAACAAGGGTAAGACCCTCCACGGGGCATTTCTGGAACATGACGAGGAATATCATGTCATCAACAACAAACCCGACAAACCAGGTGCTCTGCCCGTCCTGCCAACTCTTTGCGTACTGGATTGCGAAGAGACCCTGGCCAAGGCAAATGCGATTGGTGGTAAGACTGCCATGTAAGTGCGCCCGCTCCATCACGAGGTGGAAAGCTTGAAGCGACTTGAGCATACATATTAACCGTCGCCAAGTCCAAAGACAGCCATTGGAGGAGGGATGGGGTATTTTGCTCGGGTGATTGATACCGAAGGTAACATGATCGGTCTCTGGTCTCAGAAATGACAAGTGAGCGTGGGGAGATAAGATTGACATTTGTCACTCAGTAGTCACCCAAGGTAGGTAAGGTAGCTTATCTCAATGGAGATATGATGCCATACACCTCAAGTTGCTTCTGATAATGTATGTAGTTTTCAAAGTTTACCCCAAATCCATGACCACGATTCAGAATATTATCCAAAATATCCGAACGGTGGAAAATATCGTAGAAAAACGGAAACTCGCTCGGCAAAACTTGCGCTGACCAACCCGATGTTAGACAAAGCTTGACGCCAAGCAGAGCCAAGTCTTGCTTGTCACTGCTATATGAATTATTGGACGGAACCAACTGACATGAGCTCGCATGAGTCGTATCAGACGCCAATTAACAAGCTCGGTCGTAAAAAAATTGGCATGCAGAGAACTTAAGAAGCGAGCTCTGGAGCCTGTGTTGATTCCTCGCCAAGATGTGTAGAGTTTGGGCCTGTCTCATTCGTGGACTAACTGGCTCGATAAGCCGTTTGTAAGGGACCATGCTTCAGCCTGGGGCGTTTATATGGGGTTGGAGACGTCAGGAATTTGACGAAACACGACGGGGTAAGGATTTCACGTCAACAAGTAATGTATCTGTAACAGACGCGGCCCCGGAAACTTGAAGTTCCGATACCGAGATCGTTATAGTTGGAGAAGAAAGTCTTTATGTATCAGAGTCTGAGTATCGAACGAATGTCTTGTCACAGAACAGCCGAGAAACATATACGATACGACGCTGAAATATGTACCGTTCAACGGGCAGATCAAGATTGACTTTTTAGTGGCATTGCATGCATCCTGCAGAAGTGCAAGACGACCTAGTGGCTGGCTGTTGGTGATATGCACTATAGATGGAAAACCGCTTCTGTGCATATCCGGCACATTGACCAGATTGGGAAGAATCTATCTACTTGGAGCATGTCCAAGCGACATTTGGGAAATACGACCGCAGAATGAACTACAGATTGCCAACTCCCGTGACGACGACGTAGTATTAAGACATGCGGAGATTGCTTATGAGACGAATACGTAACGTCCTTCGAGCCTCTGTAACTTTTCCGTTCGTGTTCCGTCCTGTGAAGCTTTGCCGCGACTTAGACGAGCCTGACGAGGAGACGAGAGACATGGGATCTCCACTGAACAAGATAGCCGTTACCCAGTGAAGACTAACGCAGCGTAGCACCGGAGAGAACGGCGAGACTATATCCGTCCATCTGATGCGTACTTGTCTAATGATTACCACCGAAACATATTCAGTAGCGAAACGAAGATCCCGTGTACAGTAGTAAGATAATATCACGCCAGCGTGAAGAAACAAAGTGGGCTGTGCTGGGATTGGATATTAGGTTAATGCTCGTCCTGAGGCGATACATATGTAGCGACAATATGTAGGCATGGGCATAACTAGTCATAGGCCCCTGAGATAATAAACGTTGCGCCGAGTGCAACCTGTCCATTTGGCTTTGGTCGATGGATGGCATTATCATCCTGATGCTACCGCATGGGGCTTTGAAACATAGAACAAGAGCCAGGGCAAGGAGTGAAGTGGGAGACACTCGAAACAAACGCGGACCAACACCTTGACCAGAGGAATGTGCGGAGACTTGCCACATATGATTGGAGGATAATTCTAGTCCAGGAATATCCATCTATCAGAGGCTATGGAGAATTATAAGTCCAAAAGCTTCGACCCTTGGGGACGGGCCCCCACCCCCACCGAACTACATCTCTTTGTGGCGCTTTTTCTTATTCCTTCGAGGAATCTTGCTGTAAAGTATCAAAGTATCGTCAGAAAAGACGAGACGCCGTTCATGGACCTGGAACCCCCAAATAATCCGTCCACTACAAATGCATTTTCTCTCTCTAGTGTTGGTCCCCGCGGGCCAAGGGTCGGCCGCTAGTGAGGTCAGAATTCCACGGCATATCATGCTGCTATATTGCATGGCATCAGGAAGATTGCGAGTGACGATCTGGTAAGGGAAGAGTTTCTAGTTATGGTTTGATCGGGAAATAGATGTGTTGACCGAAACAACTAAATTACGTCGGGTCAACCCCAAATCCAACCCCCACGACGGATATATTGGAACCATAGTCGATCATCCTGGCATTAGTTACGATGAGTATAACGGATAATATCATAAGTTATAGCATTATTATGAGAAACAATCTCAGAGCCCATCCATCCATAGCGATACCGCAGTCGACATGACTACCTATAGTACCTACCCAATAGATAAGATATATCAATTATGCAGCCTCTGACAGACTTTCTGCTCCATGTCCCAACACAGCGGTTGACAAGCTCAAGACAGGCGTCTCCTCGGTCGCCTGGTGGTGGAAAATATCGCCTCGCCCACGCCGCTTGCCTTGATTGTTTCCCTTCCACCAACGATAACGGTCTAATCCTGGTTCATAACCAGTCTTCGGCACCGACGCCTTTCTTCAGTATCCATTGCTCATCTCCATCCCGTCTTCTCTGTCTCCATCTCCTTCGCTTCGTCTCCAGTTCTCAGAAGGTATCCACTGAGGACAATCCACCATCCATCTACTGCCCTTGTCCGTCAGCTTCATCCAGGTATCGTCAGGGATCCAATCCCGCATATGTACGTCCCTTGTTTCGCTTCTACCATCTGAGTCGGCTCAAACACCATCCCATCGGTCAAATATTCATCGCTTGGCACTTGTTGGCGACTTTACATACATACTCTGGGTCTTGGCCTGGTCTTAGTCTTTGCTTTACTTCTCTATCAACCTCCATCCGTCCCATCATGCTATTACTACCTTGCCTGCACTGTGCCTTATAGCCCCAGGACATATAATTCTTGCTCTGATTAGTCGCCTTCATTCATAGGTGAGCGAGTACCCCCCCAGAAAACCCAAAACAGTCCTACCATCCTTTCTACCTTCCTCTTTCTCTTCTCTCATCAAACCTCAAACGTTACCCCATACTCGGGAAATCATCCCCACAACAAAGGGTCCGCACTCACTTCTTCACCCTCTACAACTACCATTGTCAACCATCATAGAGATCCAACTTGTTGCGACTCAATTCTAATAATCCATATAGAATTTCCTGCTACTTTCTCTGAACAGACCTAGAATTGGAGCTACAACAGCAACTCAAAGCAAGAACCGCCGCCATTCCACCATTTAATACCCAAATCCCATCGCGACAACGTCGAACGTTGCGCCGTATACGAGAAACCCACCGAGAATCGATAACGAACTTGACCAAGTCCCGAAAATCAATTACCGAACCTCTTATCAAGAGAAACATCTTCCAGCGCATTCAAGACGCCTGCTTGGGACGGCAGTGCGTTCAGTGTAGACAAGAACACTGCGAATAGCTTCGGCGCAAAGTCGTAATAACGACGGAGCTCGAGGTGGAACGTTTCTGCCGCACCGAAAAAAGAAACCATACAAAATGGCCGCCGTTCAATCGATATTAGCGGAAACCCTTCCCGGACCGACGCCCTCAATTGCCTTGAATGGCGCCACCGAACCAACCACTATGCACATCGACCGACCGAGCTCGAGTCCAGTAATGGTCAACGAGAGCACGTTCGGAAGCACGCCGGCAAAGGGAGACTCTAGAATCGTCGTCATTGTGTATGGACCAGGCCAAGAACACATCGTCTCAGTCTTCGCAGAGGTGTTGGGTACACCATGCAGAACACGGAATGGTTTCGAGGAAGTTTCATCTGAGGATTCTGGTTTCGTTGTAGGAGTCGCAGCAAACCAAGCGAAAGGAGACGTCGCTGCACGCAATCGTAATCTTGTTGTTGCAATAAATACTCACTGTGTGAATCTAGGGATGCCTCCCGACACCCAACTTTCCACCCATTGCGACTACGAATTCCTCTATACCGAATCCCCGTTCTTCCGTCGCGACCTGGCTAGATTTATCTCATTTACTTTGGGCCAGATCAACTACCACGAAGCTCTTATGGCAAAGCCAAGAACCTATTTCATCTCCACCACCTTCCCGGATGTCCACGCCGCTCTGCCTAATATCGATATCCTAACTGTTGGCGCTGATGCGGTTGAGATCCGAGTTGATTTACTCAGAGAACCCCTCGGCGATGGTAGCTATTCGGAAGTCCCCAGTCTCAGCTATGTTGGGGAACAGGTCATGCTCCTCCGCCAGCGGACAGAGCTTCCGATTATCTTCACAACACGGTGTGTAAGAGAGAATGGAAGGTTCCCCATGGACAAGCCCGAACTGTACTACGAATACCTCTACCGTGCGATTCAATGGGGTGTAGAATACATCGACGTAGAACTTTGGCTTCCAGAAGAGATCCGCAAGAAGCTCCATGAGCAGCGGGGAAACTCGCGCATCATGTCGGCGTTCCACGACTTTTCAGGCAATTTCAGATGGCCGTCGGCGTATGCTCAGGAGGTGTTCCAAAGATCTATACCCTACGCTGATATCATCAAAATGATTGCTATAATCAACGAACACAACGAGAACTTCGAGCTAGAGTATTTCCGTTCCAAGATGCGTGCCGAGTTCCCCAATGCGCCACCCTTCTCCGCCGTCAACATGGGCGAAGTCGGCCAGTTCTCAAGGACTCTGAATCCTGTCTTCACACCTATTACCCACCCACTTCTTCCTCTTATCGCTGCTCCCGGGCAATTGAGCGCTGCCGAGATCAATGCTGCTTTGTCACTTCTGGGTCAGCTACCAAGAAAGCGCATCTATGGCATCAACAGCTCGTCGTCTCGAAACGCCACGCCACAAGCTCCCTTCTATGAAAAGTGTATAAACGAACTGGGTCTTCCGCATCAATTTGCAGTTGTCGAGAGACATCCAAGCAACCCAAGGAGTTTAGAGACATGGTGCAATCAGAAACATTTCGGAGGCGCCTATCTCAACCCGGGTCTACCACATAATGCATTAACAAACATTAGCCCATTCTTCGCTGGGTTGAACGGTGGCAATGGGCCAATCTTGACGGAGGCGGCTCGCGTTATTGGAGTTGTAGATACCATCGTGGTCCAGTCAGGTACATCGTCCAGATCGTCTTCTCCGGGGTCAATACCATCCAGTCCACGACAACGGCAGAGTGACTCGGTTGATCTCGGCAGTCAGTCTGGTCTAGGCTCGTCGACCTCCCTTGTATTCGATAATGCTGGTTGGAAGGGTATTCTCAGCACACTTACAAGAGACCTGGCGCCATCTGCGTACTTCGGCCGTTCGGCTGTTGTCATGGCATCTTCTTCAGATGATGCAGCTCCTGTCTTCTTCGCCATGAGAGCTCTCAAGATCTCCAAGATCTATACTGTTGGCTTCCGTACACCTAGCCATCTTGCTCGAAATGCGCCTCCCATCGAACCGTTTATCAGCCTCGAAAGTCTGCAACGTGCCCGCTCAGTAGAAGACGACAGTGCGCCTTTTGTCATCGTGTCAGCTCTTGGTTCGGAAAAGAGTCATCTGGTTGGTATGTTGCTACGAGCCTTTGGAGGAGTCGGACCAAAGGGAACAGCCAACACGAAGAAGGTGTTTCTTGACCTGGCAGACGGAGCTGCCAGGAAGAGTTCTGACCCAGGGCTCATCGCTGAGAAGAACGGATTTGCTGCCTATGGAGCGGACGATGTCGCAGCATTTACAACGGTCGAAAGCTTGAGGTTACTCGTGGGACAAAATGTGCCCTATAGCTTTGTTAGACTGGCAAGCGGAAGCCATCGCTACGGCGTTTGAAAGGAGTCGCGCAAGGTTTGCGAAAAAGATCACGTCAATCACCGACGATAGGCAGCCCGCCTGTTCGCTAGAAAGGAGAACAGTGACGATACCTGTTTGGCTCATCTGCTATCGGGGTCAATCGACTATGGGGCATTGGCGACAGAATAGGATGGATGTCCGAAGCGCCCCAGGCTAGGGGCTTGAAGCCAAAAGATATCCACGAGGCTTCCACTACAAAAGGCCAAGCCGGGCAACAAACAAGGAACTGTCCCCGTTATATGCGCGCCAAAGGTTCCTGACGCCAAGCGCCGACTACCATCGAGACCGTTTGGGAACACTCTTTTGGCTGTCTGCCAGCGAAGAGAGTCTTGGCTACATTAGACTTATCGTGGCCTGGGTTCCGGCCATAGGGGTGGTCGAAGATGAGCCGCTCCAGGCGGCCATCGTGCGTGAGACAAAGTCGCAGAGTTGCATCTTGGACGGATGTCGATCTGGTGTGCAGACGACCCCTGCTAAACATGTACAGGGGGCCCTATAGAGTGGGCTCTTATTGCAACGGCGGCGGCGTGAACCGTCACCACCAATTCCAGGTCCGCCGACCTCCACAGATATGAGCGCGGAGGTTCAACTTTTTTCGTTATGAACCTTCCCAATCTGTTACATATTTCTCAACTATGGGCTATCGCCATCTAAGTATAGACCTGCCCATGCAAGATTGACTACGATATGAGGATACATGTATACGAGAACCAGTGGGTTGGAAATCACCTATATGTCAGTGAATATTACATAGACCCTTCTGGCAAATATTACCGAAGCTCAAGATGATGACGAGATTTGAAAACACTTTGCTCCACTATTTGATGTTATTTTCTTTTTGTGTACTCATTCAAAGTTTTAGAAAGTCTGAGGATCCTCGTCACCCTGCTGACCATCTCCTTGGCAGGTTGTGCCCATCTGAGAAGGAGGCCATTATCTGGTTCGATTAAGACTCAATGATGTTTTGCATACGGACCACTATCATTTCTCATAAACTTTTAGCTGCGAGACTTGTACAGTACAGTAGCCCAGCCCTGCAAGGTTTCCGTGAGCCCTTGCCAAATGCCTCGTCTGTCATTTGCAGGCATCTGCCCAGGCTTCGAGTGAGACGGGTTTAGACGCTGTGTGAGATTCAGGGCGCTTGGTTGGGGTTGCTTTACCCTGGTCCATGTCGGTGGCTATTTGCCTCATTGCAAGTGTCGGTCTCTGTATCTGTATCTGTATCTATACCAGAGGGTTCCATCGAATTTTCTATGTTTGGTTCTCCTCAAGATATTGGCGGTAAAGGTCGGCTATGGCCCTGTTAAAGAAGGAGAGAGAGAGAGAGAGAAAGGCCATGCTGTAGCCGAGTTTAGAATTGCCTGTATGAGACAAGGCATGGTGAGATAAGAGGAGCCATCCTGGGCTCATTATATCGTTTCATACTCGAGATAAGGAAGAAGTTTCTCGATGAGCTGAGTTCAGATAATACGCACATTTTATCCTGCAGTTCTATTCTGTGTGAGCCTTGGCTTGATTTCCATGATGAATGGAAACTAATACGTCAAAAGTGTTAATACCGACCGGCAAGCGCATAATCTGTAGCATGTATATTGTTGGATGAACACCGGAACAAAACAAGTAAGAAAACAAGAGCCACCCGTTTCGGGGAGACAGATCTTGTGCCTCTTGAAGAACGATCTAGGAACCGTATGAATTAAATCAGAGAAGTCTTTGGCATGATCCGTTCCTAAGGCAAGAAATAGGGGGCGTGAACAAAGGTGAAAGGGATGCTGTATGTACTGTGTGTATATGTATGCATACTGGAGACGAGACGAGACGAGACGAGATGAGATGAACGAAACAACACCATGTTGTTCTCCCTAAGGCCCAGTAGGTTCAAATGATGAGAGGACCTTTGCAGATGCCTTGACAAGGTAAAAACGAGTACGTAGTGCCACTTCACGCGTGGCCAGCACTGGTTTGTTTGCCACAGACGACCTGACCCCTGGTTTGAGCCAAGCTGTAGCTATCTTTGAATATGGAAACATGCTAACGCTGCAGTGAGAAGCATCTAGACTGCAAACCCACACACATGGGGCTTGCAGAGAGACAAACCTCGCCACGAAGCTCGCGACACGCCTCGGTAGCAAATCAAGATTGAAGTGTATCAGGTTGAGTCTAGTTAGGCTTTGAGGCCCGTCTTCCCAGATGATCTGAATGGACACCGGTGACTGGATTAACAATGTAAGTCATGATCAAATCAAGGCAATTCCAATGGCAGGTGGGGATGTGATAGAGATGGTGCAGTGCATACAAGAATGTATGGAATGACAATCTCAAGCGCCCATGAATAAAATGTCTCTGATGAGCATGGTAGTAGCTGCTGATTCCCTGGCGAGCGATAAGTCGGTATATTCCCTTGCATCTTCATAAAATCTGGCGAGAATCACCACGACCAAGCCTCAGGCCATTCAGGGCCAGCAACAAGTCCTAGAAATCTTGTGATACTTAGTCTTCCACTACATGGAATTGATTGATTGATTGATATACATGCAAACTGGTTAGCTAATCTTACCTCGAATACTTAGTCGTGTATGGACATCGTGTTAACGAGTGAGCGAGTATACCTCGAATGCTATGGCAGCAGGCTCATTGATACGTGTGGAAGTTCGATGCCTGACGAAGACTGCCAGTATCGCCTATTCACCATGATACACTATTCTCTGGAGTTCGAGTCGTAAGAACACAACGATTACAGTCCTAACTGCCATGCTCAATGATCCTGACAACGGCAGCTGGATTCTGAGTGCATGCGAACTGGAGAACCTCCACCTCTAGGTGGAGAATGAAACCACTGCGAGTTTGTATCCTATCTGTTTGCCCTGGCCCTAGCTGTCAAGAAGTGCAAGTGCTGATCATCAGCTACAGCCTAAGAGCTGCAGTGTCGAGAAAACTACTGAGCAGCTGAGAGCGCCCAAGTCGACTCCGCACAATATAGGGTGAATATAAAATGCACTGATCAGTCGTACACCACAACTATTCGCTGTATCCAAGGTCAATATTGTGACCCATCTCTTGTTGCCGATAGCAGCGTATCCTTGTGAGCCAAGATCTTGGACAGCTCTTGGATGAGTTGCTGCAACGCACGTGTAGGTCCCAAGAACGATGTTGATTACAGACGTTTATCATTGACTGGAGATAATTTGGTGCCTTGCAGCAGGTATGTGGATATGGATGGCCTTTCGTGATATGCAAGTGCTCCTGGCTGTTTGGCGCTCTCTGCGTTGCCCACTCTCACCTTCATTCCGGCAGAAGACACTGCACTAGTGCAAAGTCCATAGTGAAGTTCACCGAGTTTGGCAGAGCAGATATTTTTGTGTAAGGCCGAGCAGAAACCCAGCAATCCACCAAGAAGTGGTAAAGTTCACGCCATTTGTTTGTGAAAGTGAAGACGATGATCTCAAACAAGCCACATCCAGCTTCGCGACTGGTTTCATATTTAGGTGAGCCACTCAGGCTGGCTATTCGTGTGCTAATTAGGTAGCTCGGCAAGGACAAGTTCGAAAGGCTAGGTAGGTAAGACTTGGAATGGCTCGATACTTGGCCAATCTACTCCGTATACCAGGTACGAATCGAGCACCTGGGGTAAAGTGGATGTACCCGGAAAGGCAGGAAAAGGCAGGGAGGACCGGCATTGATAGGCTTGCACACTGTCCTTCTAGAAAACCACCATGCCAAGCTTAGTCTTTAGCTGGTCTAACAGCCGTGGAGACTTCGCAAGCCGGGAACCTGTTGGGTTTAGCCTATATCAAGCTTCAATGCGCTCGGCATTGGCTATACCACACTTTCAAGCACTGGCCAGTCTTTAGTGTGAACATTGATGACTAGCACTGCGTCACAATAGCAGAGTACAAGAGATTTGGACAGGGTGCCGAGGCGACGTCTGGTGCGGCAGAGACAAAGCCACCTAAACGTGGAATGACAAGGATACTGAGAAACCCATGCACAAACCCTGGGTTTCAAGCGGCCTCAAGGTCCAAATCGGGGGACAGAGCCGACGTACCATGAGAATTGCGAAAAGCACGCACCACAGGCCGATACTAGCCAGGCCTGCCAGGATGTTAGCCTCATGACGACTTGAAGCCTATGGCCTACGAAACAGAAAGAACTAAGAAGCAGGAGGGAAGATCTAGTCCACCCCAATCTTTCAGCCCTGATCAACAAGACATGGAGAATGATGAAGCGCCAATTCTTTATGTAAGTCTTGCGGCTGCAGAAGATGCTGGTGTATCCCCCACATATGCAGGTCCGATGCGCCCATGTCTTGTTTGCTTTTTTCGAAGATATAGTTGTGAGCTCCTATAACAGGGCCAGTACAGTATCGATCCTAAACCATGAGACTTAACTTAGTTGATAGTCAGCCCTGCTGATCAGTTTCAATGGTGCTCCGAGAATGAGGGAAAAAAACCGAAGAGTTCAGCTAGATCGAAATGCTAGGAGGGTGTTGCCGATAGCCCCTCGCGGCTCCGTTGAAGCTGCTGCGTACCAGGGGACATCTCGGCCGGAGTGGAGTGTTGTTGGAGTGTTCACGTCATGTTGGGAGAATGAATATCCATCGTGTATGATCAGTGCCGTAGAGCCCCTGAGACACAGGAATGATGACAGGGCGTTTATGGAAATGACCCTGATAAACAACAATAGTAGCCGCTCGATCCCACCAACTTGGGTAGAGCGTGGCGCTTAGGAAGTCTTTTAATTCTTATTTCTCCCGCTAGTCTCTCGGCCGACTCTTGAAAGCTAAGATCATGCAGCTCCGAACTGCGGACATTAGCTCTTATGGATAACTTCCGCTTGGTAATAATAGGTCGAGCCAGGAGCAACCACAAAGGGGACGAAAGAACTTCTCCGGAGATATCCACACTTCCGGCGTTGCTGTTTCGATGCGCCATGGCCAGGGGGAGGAAGGAAGATCATTTTGGAGATTCGAAATGGCCGTGTGAGTAGGATACGATGTATGTCGCCTGTCACTGAGGTGAGAGAGGAGGTCCAGAAGATGAAATAAGTCTGGACTAAGAGTATCAAGGTAGCAACCCGTACGGGAACGACGCACTGCGACTTAGGAGAGCCCGATATTGATAAGGATACCAAGGTTCCAGGCACCTAGCCAGGATCCTATCCCTAATCGATGGAACCAACTAACAGCCATCGGTTAGAAGTTGGGATGATACATAACTGGGGTGTCAACGAGCGGTCTGTAATAAGTTCTTCGCGGAAACGATAGAGAAGCCTGACGCTAATCTCAGCTGTTTGATAGTTTTGGTCATGTTTTCTCCCAAGTTAGAGAAGCGAGACCAAATCCGGTGAACCTGTTCTTGTCTGGGTTGTTTATGCGGAGCCTTCAGGCCTCAGTTGCGTCTTTGAAACACTGTATGCAGGTGCATGTATGCGATAAAACGTGACGCCATTGGATGTGGTACTATGGATGCTCAGGACGTCGACCATGACAACAAAAGCTTCCATGTTTGTGACAGAAACTCCTAGATGCTCGCTCTAGAGTTTCAGGCTCACCAAAAAAAGCACAAGCAGCTACTAACCTATCGCAACTGCCCTGGTTGTCGTCCGTTCCATTCGGTCCCCGCCCGCCCCTAGGTACCTTAGTTTCCATTCCATTGTCAAGACAGGTAGACAGGGTCCTTACAGCCCCAGCCAAGCCCCAAACAACGCTGTTCCCGCTATGCTTAAGCGAAGCGTCCGCTAATTCAGGCACCTTACGGGAGTCTTTAGGTATCTACCAGGTAGATTAGTACCTACCTTAGTACCTTACCTACCACCTGTGCCCGACTTTACCTCCACTTCTGTTCATTCATCGCTGCCGCTGTCAGAGAAAGTCTGACAGACAGGAGCCATGTGTGACTGAAAGCACCCTGTGCAAATAGAGGGAAGCATGGACAGCGCCACCAAATGACAGGCAGGAACCAAGAGCTTGGACCATCTTCACGTCTTGCTACATAAGGTACCTTAGGCAACTCACCAACCTAGCCCACATTAGAACACACCCGAAGCCTTCTGGATCCAACCCATATCGTAAGTCTCGCTTCTCGCCTTGCTTGCCTGGCCAGATGCTTCGTGCACCTAGGTACACTTGACGAGCATCTGTGTAGGTACTTGCCCAAGTCCTGGGCAGAATATAGACCCGTAGCTCTGGGTCGGTCCGGCATTGATAGACCTTGACCTCTGATCTTTGATCGTTGCCCCTGGTTAGCCTCAGCTTGTCAATGAAGCCGACAAAAAGGAAGACAAACCCGTCTTACATTAAGAAGAACATCCCAGAGTGCCTCTGATTTAAATCAAGGATTTTACCGGTGACTGTCATATCGGCGACTGTCAAGCCGGAGCCTGGGACGTCCAAAGCTGCAGAACAGGAGCTGTCAACTTGAAGCAGTTCCATATCGACTGGTACCTTCGAGCAAGCCTAGGTAGGTAGGCAGGTATCGAAGGCTATCAGAAAGACGTTCATAATCCGTGTCGACCTGGTCCCTGCCACTTTCGCTAACATGAGCCCGAGTTTCTGGTCGTGGAACTTGGGACCCGCATGGCATGGCCTGGTCCCCTGGCATAAATGAAGACGTACGTATGTACATATTGTATACTAGGTAGTCTACCTAGGTAGTCCTTGCAACAGATGGCTAATCTGGTGTGAGGAGGAATCCGCTTTGCAAGACCATTTAGTAGGAGCAAGGCCGAAAGGACCTTTAGGAACGAGACCGAGTACGCACCCTCGATCAAGACACAAACCCATGCCTGTCCAGCATCTAAAAACAACAAAAGCCGGAGGAAGCAGACAGGATCGACAGATGCCTCGGGTAATGCTACAGTACTTAGAAAAGACGAGCGGCATGAGGGCATGCTCTTCCCCGGTTTGGTCATTTGGGGGCCCGTACGTTACCGTCATTTGGGGGTTTAGCCTGTCGGTTGGGAACTTGGGGGTTACTCTACAGGACTCTCTTCTTCATAGTCGCCATCCCCTCTGTGCGCTCCAATAACACAGCTGGTCCAGACGCCAGCAAGATGCGCCGTCTGCCTTAAAAAGAGATTATGCTGGTACTGTATTGGCTGCTCTGCAAGTTCATCGGAGCCACGCCTGTCAGGCTTGAACCAGCATTCAGAAACAGCATCCACAAGGGGACTCAAATCTTGAGCTCCGTTTCCCCACCATGATCCATCCCAACATCGACACCACCATCTCATCATTCATGCCCGCACCCCGGTCCTGTCACTAGCCACCTCCACATTGGCAACAACCAGAATGAGACCGGCGACTGGGGTTCGGCCGGGTCAGTCGTACAATTCTGGGCCTCCGAAGTCATTCTACTACCGGTCCTGTCCCATCTTCTAGACGCCTCACCTTACTTACTTCTAGGCTCGACCTCCTCCTTCCAATTCCGTCCTCATTTCTGTTTATGTTACCCGGCCTCTTGGGAGCATATCAATCACCATCAAGCTGCACCATCATCATTATTGCCGCCGTTGTTGACCGTTCACCCATACTGTCAACTAACACGGTATAACAAGCCACACCTCCTACAGAGTGCTTGGATCTGGTATCACTTGGAATGATCGACTTCTGATAGCTCATCAACGACACTCCAATCATTCTTTTCTTTTCTTTCCCGCATCATTGTCTCTCATTTACTCCGGTATCAGTTCTCCGAGACAATACCAACAAACCGAATCACGGCATCAACCACCAACAGATTTCACTCGTTACCACCAGCATAGTTATGACTACTTCCATATACGACGCCATGAACGTTCCTCACATACCTGGAGTCCACCCCGTGGCCATTCCCCGACCTCAAGTTGGCATTGAGCGCCTTCCAACTCGTCGCATGAGCAATGAGCCACGCGAGTCAATGAACTGCAAGTCGTGCAGAAAGCGAAAGGTGAGACATTGTGATGTATTTGCAAGAGCCACGATTTTTACTAGCATTGCCCCAGATTAAATGCAATCGACTCCGACCTTCCTGCGAGGCTTGCCAGGTGTTCCAATGCCCTTGCATTTATGGTAAGTCGCCACTTCATCACACAACTTGTGTTGTCGTTTTGGAACTCTCAGCATCGCCGTGCCAGCCCCGATCCAGCAGCGCAGGCTAACTCAGCTGTAGACGCGGTCCCTAAAAAGCGTGGACCAAAGACAGACGTATTGGAAGCACTCTTGAAAAGAGTTGATGGGCTCGAGGCAAAGTTGAGAGAAAAGGGTGAAGATGATGTGTCGCTTGCAAGCTCAAATTTGCTAGGAGCTGAAAAGGGGGAAGCTTCTGAGAATGGTTCTCAAGTCACTGAAGTTGGCGAGTCGACAATCAAACGTGCCACAGTCGACGCACGTGCA
Organism: Fusarium sp. NRRL 25184; assembly: GCA_013755755.1. Taxonomy (NCBI): domain Eukaryota; kingdom Fungi; phylum Ascomycota; class Sordariomycetes; order Hypocreales; family Nectriaceae; genus Fusarium; species Fusarium sp. NRRL 25184. Next base: position 51,155 of record JABSSZ010000320.1, read on the forward strand.
TCTCCTGGCGATACGGTATCACTTTCTCCGCATACTCCAATAGCTCGGTTTGTGTTGTAGTCACTTTTCTACCCTGGCTTGATGACTGACTAGCTCTCTAGTGATCTGTCCCCCCCTCCAGCCCAAGCTGAGGTCTTGCTCGACACATATTTCGCCAGGTTTCATGGGAAACCGTACTATATCGTTGATGAATCCTCTATCCGACAAAGACTTCAACTCAACCAGCTCCCTCGATTCCTTTCCTCTGCCATTTCAGCCGTAGCAGCGAGGTTTGTTCCCCCTCAATAGCACAGACCCCTATGCTGACCGTATTCAGACACACCACCGACCCTAGTGGGTATCAAGCGGCTGCCAACCTTAGTGAAGACCTTGCAGCACGGGCTAGACGAGAGATCAACACCGACGAGCCATCCATAGATGGATTGCAGGCGCTTCTGTTGTTGGTCAGTGCCTTCACTGCGACAGGAAAAGGAAAGAAGGCGTACATGCTTATGAGTAAGCAGTGAAATTGTCCCAGATGCCAGTCAATGGTGCTAACAAGACATAGCAAGTGCCACTGGCATGGCTATGGCACTAGAGATACATAAGGAAACTGACGGGCAGGCTCGAATGACTCCAGTTGAACGCGAGATGCGACGCCGACTCTTTTGGACTTGTTACTTGCTTGACCGGTTTCAAGCAACCGGTTCGAAGCGACCCAGCCTCATCAGCGACAATACTATTATGCTGCGGCTTCCTTCTTGGTCGCCTAACTCATCCTCGCTACCCGTCGAAGGCGAGTTCTTCCAAACTGGCTCGAACCTCCAGTACTTCCAGGGCAGCGACAAGAAGCCCCAGGGAAGCATGGGCATGCTCATCGACATCACACGTGTTCTTGGAAACACAAATCGATATCTTGCCGCTGGCGGCGTCAAAGGCGACTCTCACTTTCCATGGCACACACTCTCCACAATATCCAAGATCCGCCAAGACCTAGATGTTTGGGCTTCTGGAACTGAAGACGTCTTTTCCAACCTTGGCACGCTTTTTGGACAGGCCGACTCGACTATCCTCCTGCTCAGCAAAGTTATCTACCACCTGATCCACTGTCTCATTTACCGACCGTTTCTCCCTATCGATCTTGCAGAGCTTGCAGAGACAGGACAGCACCAATCCTGGCAGATTGAAGCCACTAACATGTGCTTTCTTCACGCTAACGCAATCATGGAGCTGATTCAACTTGGGAAGCAATCGGGAATTGTTGACTGGCCAGCATTTATTGGATATTGTGTCTGCACAGCAGGAACAGTTCACGTTCACGGAGCTCACTACAGTCAGCAAGGGAACCAAGGCGAGCTCAATGTCTTCAGCTCGGCGGCAGAGTTTCTGTCAAGAGAGATGCAGTTCCTGAGTGAGCTGCGGTATGCCTGGGCTACAATACAACACCAACGCGAGACACTTCAAGACATTAGCCACGCACATGGCGAGTTGGTGAAGGCTTTATCTCGCAGCTCAATGCGCTATACACCTGGGTTCCACAGCGAGGATTTCTTCGATCGGTATTCCAACATTGGAGGACCGGGTGGCCCGTCTTTCAGTTTCGATGCAGCCAATCTTCGCCTTGCAGATGCTGCAGTCGACATGGGTGCTGGACCAACTGTTGAGGACACCCTCCGAAACAACGATGGACTGCAGCGGCCGAGCCTCAAGCGCAAGAATACGGCTCCACCAGGACCTATCAACCGGAGACGACCTGACGTGAAGGTTATTTCGAGCCTCGCACCCTCTGCGTCGGGACTACCTACTCCAGGCACTGCTCGACGATCATTCTCGTATACATCGGGAGGGATGCCGCATTCATCGCCTGGCCTCCTTGCAACACCAACATCAATCCCGACCCATCACGAAAACCAGGAGATGTACACTATGCATGACCACATGGGTGGTGATGCATCCGCAAACAATGCGGCAGTCGCGGCGGCAGCGGCAGCAGGTTTCACAATGTCACCCACGTCGCATGCCGTTTCATCTCACAACATGCACCCAATGGGTGGTGCACCTTTCAGCCCACCTTACAGCTATGGCTCAGGGTCAAGCATTACAAATGCTGGACCAGGTATGATCAATGAAGCGAACGGAGGCTATGATGCTATGTTCGGAACAGTGCCCACCAATGCCTTTGGCAGCCCAGCGGCGTGGCATGGCGATGACAGCCATACCAAAATGCACCTCAATCAGATTCGACCAGCAGCGACGAGCCCTGGAGCGCGAAGCAACAATGGCAGTACTGGAACAGGCCCAGGAGAGGAGAAGGACCCATTCCTGGCTCTTCTCGAGCAACTGGCCGAGAATGAAAATCGATCGCAGAACGGGCATGGAGGCGATCTTGACTTCTTCCTCGGTAACTCAACCGTCGCCCCTTGAGGGCGGCTGAGATAGGACAACATTTACTTTTTTTATATTTATTTTTACCTTTCTTGTATCTCTTCTTTTTGTTACGATTATTACTATTCATGTACATAGATAGGAGGATCAAGTCGCTGGGCGATGTGCGAAGAACGCATGGCTCAGGAAGCTCAACGCGGCAATTGGAATTGGACTTTGGGGCGCAATGGACACTTGCAGCATTTACAGGCGAACGGGATGGGATGGTTGAGTCAATGGATGTTTCATGAGGGCGGGATCCTCGACAGACAACGAACTGGTACGAAATACTTGAAGAAAAGCATTAGCCACTGTATATTAGAATAGCTTGGAAACATTGAACACGAACAGAGCAAAATGAAATAAAAACATTGTAAACTAGTGAATCTGTGGTCTATTAACTTAATTGCTGAGTGATTATTTCCACCACGAGTCAGTGCAAGCAGTGAACTAACAGTGTAACGAGTTAGAGGCTCATGGTTGTCATTGAAGATTCGGTAGAATAAGCTGGCCCTGTAAACTCTAAGGAAACTTTTCAGGGTTGGGATTGGAGCGCATGGTTATTTGAGTGATCATCAGCCCAATTGCCATACCCGGTACGTACCTTGCTTGGTATGTGAGAAGGAAGAAAGAATAAAAGAAAGATATGAAAATGGTAACCCAGGTACTGTAAGGTAAGGTGGTAGTGCTAGCATCTCATGTGGTAGTAGAGATGGCTACGTACCTTAGATCGAGTTGCTCTGACAAGTGTGAACTCTGAAAGAAGCTTCCTTACTAGCGCCGACGGGCAAGATCTCTCTAACGGTGTTGCATTGCCAGGATCTGGGATCAACTGATTGACGTCCAATGGAAGTGGAGCTGGAACTTGAGACGATAGGGAGCCTGGGACGTGTGAATGCTTCATGTGGCGGGTGGGATACGATTAAACTTTGCGATTGGCTCGATCAACGGGTACCGGCCCGCAGAGCCACAAACCATGGGTTCGTCCCAAACGGGACCTGATAGCGAGATTAAGCAGGGGTCTAGCATGCAGGACAGCGCACTAAAGGTATAGTCAGGTGCATAGCATAGCATAACGTAGTGTCGGCCAGCTAATCACATTATGCAAACTCCTTATACACCACTAAATACTGTACGGTGACAGACACTTCGCATAATATCTATTGGAGATTGCGGGAGGTGCCGTCCCGGGAGAGACATTTTTCTTTTCAAATTTCTTACTAGTGTGCATAGCACTTATTATATGCATAGACCAAGCATAAAAGTATCATGACCACTTGTGAAACTCCCATGTTTGATCCCTCGTGATAACTAACATATGCACGGTGGCGATCGTCACCAAAAGAAGTTGTAGCTCTGGCACTGGACTGTTTTACTAGCTCAAGTCACCGTTTCTCTATACATACGTACGTACGGTTTCTCACTAATGCAAAGATACTTTCTTGGCCAATGCCAAACTGTAAACAATGTTTGGAACACTGTCAGCTGAACCTGTAACATGTAGAGTTTATACGTGTGCTTTCTATAAACAAACGCCTTGTCTGTCATGGCATCATGAACTGACGTACGTAAAACCTCTCGAAACATCCCCTAAAGTATCCAAAAATACTCCAAACTCTAAACAAACAGACACCACAACGTCAAACTCTATCTTGATAGTTCAACGCCTTCGCCTCACGCTTCACCGACACCCTCATTCTCAGTTACGACAGCCCTTGCTGCTTCTTCATCTGGCCGCTCATCTTCCCGCTTATCGTCAGGTGCTTTCTTTCCAGTCAAAGCCTGAAACAAAACGACCACGACACCCAGCGTGGCCATGGCCTGCCAGACGCCTCTCGTCGCGCCAGCATAGCCTTCTATCGCAATGTTTTGCTCTGCCGGACTCAAGTCACCGCCGTGCACCAACCCTGGCGCGTTAACCAAGCTAGACACCAGTTTCTGTCGAGCATGACTCAGATGCTCACCACCGTCCAGCTGGAGGAATCCTGACACAAGATTTCCCCTGAGTAAGCGGTAGAAGACACCACCGGCCACCGCAGTGCCGAAACTTGAACCCGAGCCTCGGAACGTACCCAGTAGACTGGTGGCGATGTATCGGGTATCATCATGGCTGAGGTGCAGAATATGCGCAAGGGTGTAGTTGACTCCTCCGCCCGTCGCAAGGCCGTTGGTCAGCACGACTACGATGAAGAGAGCAAGAGGAAGACTCGTGGTACTAATAAGTGAGAGTACATAGGTGCTCACAGTGAAGATGGCAAGGGCTGAAATGGACGGGAGCCAAAAAGCACCGTCTCGGCGCACATGAAGCCAGCCGACGAGCACGCCACCCAGACCAAATCCTATGTTTGTAGGAATGAGGATGGAGCCTGCAGCTGCCGGAGAGGAGCCTCGAACTGCAAGCATGAATATGGGCGCGTAGAATAAAACGCTCCAACGGGCTATCATCAGACCCAGCTGTGCGAAACATGAGAATAAGATACCCCATGAAGAGAGAACCTTGACGGGTATGATGGGATCCGCTACTAGGTAGTTCTCGACTGCGAGGAAGAGCAGAAGGATGACGGGTGCGACACAGAGGGGTATTGTTTGGATCTCATCTGCGATTGCGTAGAGAAACAGAACGATAGATGTAGTCTTGAAGTGTGAGTTAGTGTCGATTCTCTATGAGCAAAGCATGCGAGGCTTACCAAAAGACCAGCCCCAAGATAGTCGATTCGCGCGAGCTTCTGTCTAGTAGAAGTCTTGGTATCATGTACTTCTGCTGTAACAGGTATACTGATAAACACTCCCAAACCCGTGGCGAAAGCGAAAGGGATTTGACCCCAGAACAGTGGCCTCTATGGCTGGTTAGTCACTGCACCGAAAGTTCTCAGTCCAAATGAGTTCAACGTACCCATCCTACAACTGGCATCAGACCCCCGAATACGACAGCACCAAAGGAAACACCAGCAGTAAAGCCCGCGTTAATCAAGCCTAGCACAAGACCTCTAGACTTCTCGCTGGCCAACTCCAGCCCAATAATAATGGCGAGTGACAAAACTCCAGCACCACCTGTACCTGCAATGACCCGGCCAGTAACAAATGTACCAAACGAAGTCGCGACGGTGCAGATCAGTCCACCCGTGGCTATGAGAGCCGCAATGGGGAGAATAAGAGTCCTGGGTGGGAAGATGGTTGCCAGGCGCCCTGCAACAGGAGCGAGAGAAGACATGGGAATGAGGTAGGCACTGGTGAACCACATGGCGGATGAACCGTGGGAACCAAGTTCAGATGCAATGGCGCCCTGGATCAGAGTCATGCCATACATATTACATGCTACAGATGAGTCAGTGAATCTTGAAATTTACAGTAGGAAAGCCGCAGATGATGAATAACCCTTACCTGTTAAGAAGATGATGAGCCATAAGCTCACTCCTATCGCAATTCCTCTCGCAAGTGGGATGTGGACTTTGGATTGAGTCTCAACATGACGAGAATTGCTATCCTTCTGCGTACTCAACCGTACTGCCGAGCTTGACCTAGCAAGCAAGGGCGTCTCCTCTGAAGTGAAAGGCGTGTCGTCGAGAGGTTTAGAGGATGGACCCGGCGCGGCGCTGCCGGAGCCGGAAGTCTGTGCCGGAGAATTCATGACAATCGGGCTTAATGAGTGTGACGGGATCGCTAGAAAGTCAATACTATTACATGATCTAAGGACAACGAGGAGTGCGTTGTTGTCTGAATGGTTTAGGGGAATGACGTGTGGTACGCCATTGTTGTCGCCATGACCGGTGATGACGTTGGTGACGGGTTAGGAGATAACGCCTGGCGGGGATCGGAGACCGGAGATCCGGGGGTTCAGCGCCGACAACGGATGCCGACTTGAATCGGAGTGGCATTTGGTTCCGGGGCCGGAAGGAAAGGCTACAGTCACATAAATTTATTAAGGAGGAAGAATTTGTGCAACGGCGTGATTGAATTTGAATTTTTATAATATTACTTTGTTCGGAACACGCACTGGTAAGTAGCTTCGTACAGTATAGTTAGTTATCTTGAATGAGATGAGCTTTCAGAGGTGCATGTCTGCTCAAAGTGAATAGTTAGATTTCATTAAAGGATTTATTAACTCCTCTCGCTTTCAAGTTGTCTGCTCTAGCAACCCTCTCGAATTCTGAACTGAAAAGGCACTAATGCTATATAGTTTTTCCAAAGCTAGCTCATACTGAGATACCTACCTAGGCAATTCAAAATACGGTGGAAAGACCCTACGTCTGCAAGAATTGGGAGCTCAACTAACACGACAAAACCAGCAGAGATTTGACGTGGCAGCTAAATTGGCCCAATGGCATAAATCGCTTGAATGGGAGCTCCTCAGTGGTTGAGTGGATAAAAGTGACGAGCTGGTGTCCCTCACTAATAAGCACCGCCATTTTAAGGGAGCGCCAAAATGAGCTACACGAGGGATAGTCAAGACCAAAGACCAGTCGAGGCCATGGCATGCGGGCATTATCGGTTAGACTCGTGATCAACGTGCGTCTTGGCTGCAGATGTTGATATTATTTGAGTATTCTTGTTGCGGTGAGAGGCGGAAATGATGGCTGATGAAAACTGAAAACTGAGAATCAGCTGAAGTGAAGTAACAGTCAATCAGTCTTGATGCACCCACCCACAGACCGTTTGTCTAATAGCGATGGCGGGCCGACGATCAAGGCTTGGTGAAAGCTTGTCGACTTGTCATGCTATGCCATCCTTGTCAAGAAACATGACGTATGATCTTCAGCTTTGAGTGAATGAGGATAAAACAAGAGAAACGGAGGAGTGACGGCACGGCGGCGCGGGCGCAACATGTAGTTTGCTTATTGTGTGAACAGATTGCTATCACTGCCTTGGTACCTAGGTATTCATCACAGAGAAAATAAGTGTAAAGTGGCTTGAGAACTGGAGAGCAATGAGCAACCATGTTAGTGGAGCGATGCTCAAAAGTCGGGCAACAGCGGAGCCGCGGCAATCAATATGGGGAAATAAAATAGGCACCGAGATTCCTTTCCAGCATTGATGGTGTTGTCATTCTAGCATTAGGAAACGGTCTTTTTGTGTATTGTGTTGTGTTGTGTTGTATTGCATAGAATCAACAGTTGTTGGATGCAGACTCTTGAACTTGAGGGAAGTAAAGGCCCGACCGAAACAAAACTCATAATCAGAAACCATCCCATTGAGGATGAGATCCATGCAACAGTCGCAAATAGCGGTTGTCTTTGGGAGTTCAGGAGAGGACGGGAGCGAGACTTGGAGTGTGATGATGATGATGACGATGACGATCCAATGGTGTATCAATTCCCCCAATGGAAACCACTACGTAGCGCAACTTATCGCTCAACCATTCATCACGCACCAATGTCATCTTCCCCTCAATTTCGTACGCGGCATTTTTTAGAGGATGCTACCGTCAAACATCATTCGCCTAATCAAGCGACCGAACTAAAGGTAAAGACTAAAGTTGACTTTAGCTTAGCTGAGCAGCCAAGATTCAACCAAGACCCTGCCGAGACAGAGAATTGGATCTGCTTTGAAGAGATTTTCTTGCATGATTTTTGTCTTATGCAGGTCTCGATGTAGCGGACAACGGACCGCGCCAATAGCTACCTAATAATATTACAATGGCTAAAATAATAACAACCTTCATTTACCCACCCCGGAAATCAATGGCATTGGATCTGTTAGATATATCCCTAGCAAGCTTAGACCAATTGACTAACGGAAAAGCCATCAACCCCAGAATTACCCAGCGACTCGAGTCACCTGACAATCGAGTACCCGATTAGTCGGTAAATTATCCATTGAACTTGTATGCAGTGCGACCTAAAGGGACTTGACTTTCATAACTCAGTCAATTGAGTTGAACTACCGTCTCCCGACTCTTCAAGACCTCGTACGCATCCTCATCCGATTTTAGAGTAGCCTGAACTCTACCAACTCCAACCTTCACCGTTTGAATCGAACTGCCTCTATGGAATGCCGTTGTAAAAGTATCCACATCGTTAGGGTGTAGACTCTTATTTAGCCTCATGGTCCAGCGCTCCCAGCTCCACGGTCTCCCGACTGCCGGCGGGGCACCTCATGGATTTATTGGCTGGTAGGCTGGCTCACTCTTACCTACTGTCTGTCTGGTGGCTGAGATACCCGCTAAAGCCGCTAAAAAAAACTCACCCCGGTTTTTTCTCTCCGGCGGGTTTGGGGGGCTTGGACCTTGGAACGATTGACCAGAATCTGACCAGACCTGGCTTTTCTCGCTTGTTTCTTCTACAATCAAGAACTAGGACAAGCATAAACTTGACAGGACGGGAAGGGAAACATATTTCTTTGCCCCTTCTAGGTTATTAGCAAAATCTTCAACAGATTATCTTTTCTTTCCTTTTTTTCTTCTCGCTTGTTCATCTCTTCCTAGGCATCTTATCCCCCCCCCGGTAGGCACATCCCGACGGGAATACGCCGCCGCAGTACGCCGAAAACCAGACAATATCCGCCATCTGACAGCCCAGCCCAGCACGGGCAGTCACGATCCCAAGGTTACGTTACTTGCCCTGAGGCTTATTAGCCTTCGGTAGCCTCTACCCGCCCAAACTGACTTCCAACCGACTCTTCTGCCGATCCAATTTCATCCTACTTTCCCAGTAATCTCCTGAATTCAATCCCGATATTCCAACACCGAACCTTCAAAAACATGGCACGCTCATCGAGGTAGCAACGGCTCCAACTTGTCAAACCACCCCTCGATCTCAGCTTCACGTCTAATCTCACGAGCGACGAGTCCATGTCTCTTCCAATTCCGTCGTCGATATGTCCGACTCGGCCTCCACCGACGATGGAGGCATTCCCGATCGTGGCCCGGTCGTCTTCGCCGTTACAACGGCCACTCTCGTCCTCGCTACAGTCTTCGTCGCAGCACGAATTGTCTCGCGGACCTTCATTGTTAGGAATGTCACCTGGGATGACCGTGTCATGATCCTAGCATGGCTCTTCGCCTTCTTCCTCTCCTTCACCATCTGTTTCGGCGTTCACAATGGCCTCGGACGACACGACGAAAACATCGACCCGAACCGCTTACCCGCCCTTCGCCGTTGCGAATATGTCTTTTCCATCCTGTACAATCCCGCGTTGATGGCCACCAAAACCTCCGTACTCATATTCTACCTCCGATTAGCCAAGCACACCCAAAGAGTACTTCGATTTGCCTCTTGGTTGACACTTGCGGTCGTCAATATTGCTGGTGCTATTCTCACTTTTATGAATGTTTTCCAATGCCGCCCGACCCAAGCCGCCTGGGATGTTAACTATGACGAACGCGCGAAATGTATACCACTACTTACTGAGTTTATATGTTCTTCGCCCGTCAACATCGTTACGGACCTGGCCATTCTCGCTCTACCTATACCTGTCCTCACCGGCATGCGCCTCCCTTCCCGCCAGAAAACAATTCTGGTCCTCACCTTTACCGTTGGAATATTCGTTACCGTTGTGGATGTGGTTAGAATTTACTACCTTCAGCAAGCCATTACAGCACCAACCAGTACAACTGCCGATCCCCAGTCTCGGTTTGGTGGGCAGACCGACTTTGCCTGGAACGCTTCGCGATCGCTTATGTGGAGCGCTGTTGAGGTTAACGTTGGTATGATGTGCGCCTGCGTCCCGACATTGAAGCCTCTGGTCCTCAAGCTGCTCCCCTCCATGCTCTACGACCCCAATGGAACCCGCGCCAGTACACCCAAGGGGCCCAACGATTCAGATACGCCTTCAACGGGCCATCGCGCCAGTATTCAGCAGCCCCCTCCTGTCGCGCAAACCGGTGCACAGCCTCTCAATGCTAATGCTCCCATGAGCGCGATGGAGTTTTTGACGACACCTTTCGACGAGCTAGGCGCAACTCGTCCTGCGCAACGTGGCTACCAGAGTAATGGGACCTTTCAAACATCAACAACTATGACGTCTTCAACCGGAACTGTCGAGGGTGTTTATTTTGGCTTCGTCAACATGACAAAACCTAAAAGCATGCTCAAATGCAACAAGAAGCAGTCATTCAAATACTGCACAATTGTGTCCATCTTATTTCTGTTATGGGGAATATCATATGGCCTACTCAATACTTTGAACAACGTCATTGCGAAAGTCGACAATATGACCACAGCTGAAACACTTGGCATGACGTCTGTATACTTTGGAGGCGGTTACTTTTTTGGACCCCTGCTAGTGGGTGAATGGATTCTTCGGCGCGACGAACACAACCGATCGAAGCGACACAAGGCCAACGGCCACGACAGCGTTGGTGGCTTCAAAGTTACTTTTATCGTCGGACTATGCTTTTATGGGATTGGAACTGTCATCTTCTGGCCCTCGGCTGTTACCCAATCATACGCCGGATTCATGCTCAGCAACTTCGTTGTCGGGTTTGGTCTATCAATTCTAGAGGTTGGTGCAAATGCATTCTTAATACTTTGCGGCCCCCCCGAATACGGTGAGACTCGCGTGCTCATGGCCCAAGGTATCCAAGGTACTGGCAGTGTTCTGAGCGGCCTGCTGGCCCAGAAGGTCTTCTTCAAGGGGATTGTGGAGCAGAACAATGCGACCAGCATGACCCTCATCAACGTGCAATGGACGTACCTAGGAATCACACTCCTGTGTGTTGCCCTCGGGCTCTTCTTCTACTACATGCCACTTCCCGAGGTGAGTGACCGTGAGCTTGAGCAATCTGCCAAGCATCTTCCTATGGATCCTCAGAAGAAAAGAGGCGGTCTACAGCTCCGCACATGGAGTCTTATCCTCGCCGTTGTTGCTCAATACACCTACGTTGCTGCCCAGGAGTGTTTCAGCATCTACTTCCGCAGCCTTATGATATCCATACTCCCCAACACGCCCAACACCGGCGAGCAAGCAACCGAAGGTGCAGGCGACATTCCCAATCCCGATAAACCACCTGGCATCGCACTCTCAATACCCGATTATCTCCTCATCGCGCATACCGCCTTTGCCGTGTCCCGCTTCATGGCAGCTGGCCTTGCATATCTCTCTGTATATCGTTCCCGCTTCCCACGACCCCGTACCATCCTCACCGCCTGCATCGCTGGCTGTTTCGTCTTTGCCCTTCTTCCTGTGGTTGTCCGTCCACCCAACCCTAACCTTCTTGTTATACCCATCGTTCTCTTTTACTTCTTCGAGGGCCCTATATACCCTCTTATTTTTGCCATTGGTCTTCGCGGTCAAGGCCGACGCACCAAGCGTGCTGCCGCCTTTATCACTATGGGTAGTTCCGGTCCCGGATTCTTCCCCTTTGTCATGTATGGCATAGTTAAGCATGGGGGCACTGTCAGAACGGCCTTCATCGTCATCATTGTCCTCCAGGCTGTTTGCATGTCCTACTCGGTCTTTCTCCAATGTATTAGCGACGCCAAGCAACTCGTCGATCCTTGCCCTGCGGTGCGTGATGCTCTCAGACAGCCGGATGAAGAGATGCCGTCGCCCATGGAGACAGCGAATCCTGGGAGGGCGCGCCGACAAAGCACGATGAGGGAGAAATCTCAGGGGTTCTTGGATAAGGTGTCACATGGAACTAAGGTTATAAGTGCTAAGTTCCTCAGCACTCGGCGCCGGTCTTCACAACCCTCGATCCACCAATGCGAAGATAGTCGCGATAACGCGGCGTCATGATTAATGCTGATGCCTCTTTTTCACTCATCTTTGTATATACTTTACGGTCGAATAGTTTCGGAACTCTTGGATTCATAAATAGCGAAAAAAGGGAGGCGTCGGGTTGGGTCAATGACGGATGAATTGTTTTTGGATGCTCTATACCCAACAGGTCCTTGTTCTGGATGGACATTAGTACATACTTTTTTTTTTTTTAGTTATAGTTTCAAGGATATGTATATG